>RQOL01000855.1:308235-347004 GCA_013076295.1 Sanderia malayensis
TTCACTGAGGTCTCAGGTTTGCAAAGTGCAAAAATCAAGTGTCAAGTGTAAAAAATCTTTCTCTCAAGCTATTTTCTCTAAACTGCCATTCCAAGTGTGGAAATTATAGAATGTGGTTCAAAAAAACTCAGCTGACCAAAAAGTGTGTGGTTTGGGAAAATAGGTCCACAATAAGTGCACTTCAAGTCTTTTCTTAGGTGCACCTGTGACACACTCTAGAGACTTGGATCTTTGGAGTTCTTAGAAATCTGTTGGGGAAAGCCCCAGAATATTACTAATCTCATTACGATAGCCAAGGCATGTATTATTAGGGCATGTGATAATTGCTGTCCCGCAATTTTCTCGTACTGGTAATAAGGCTGGGAAAATTTTGAGTGTCTTGGAGTGTCAGTATGTGAATTGCCACAATTACACTTCAGAAACAATGAATTTTATTGGTTTGACTAAAACTTGAACATTTATTGGTTGGCTTATTAAAACATAATACATGCTGCATAAGTATAAAAACCCAGTGATGCAGAGTAATACGATAATTTTGGAATAATACACGGCAGAAAAAATGTGTGTCTTTTCTTCCCTGCAAACTAGCAAGAAAAGGTTAGCAAATCTAAGAAAAAATTGCGCACCAGCAATGATCAAATGTCCTAATAATACGTGCCTCAGCTATCGTAATAATATTAGTAATATTCTGGGGCTTTATCTGACAAACTCAATATACAATAACATTTGAATAAAATATCTTAGAAACTGAATCTTACCTTGAGACATCATAGAATCTGTCTATTAATCTGCATGCCACCTAAAAACAGTGGAACTAAACAAATTGAACTTTTTAATTTTGAAATGGGGACTCTAGGGTGGAAATATAAAAAGAGAATATATGCAACAGGATATTATGTGATTAGTTTTATCACATACCAAAGCGTAAAAAGAAGAGTTCATGGAGAAGTTTATTTATCAGAAAATATGGCTATTAAACTATTATATACCGAAATGTAAATAATGAGGGGGTCATCTAACAGTGTAAGCTTAAAGTTGGTATGTGATAATTCCATACCATTTGATAATGGCAAAACATATACTTGGTTACAAATAGTTATTTTAATCACATGCAAAACATATTATATGACATGGGCTAATGACATAACATTTGTTTAGTTATATTATCGCTCAATTTATTGCTCAAACCACATATTTATTGCTCAATCCACATATTCACCACTCAGAGCAATCTGATTGTCTGAATAGTTATTTTGGGGAAAACACAGAGACACAAATATTTTATTTATTACTCAAACAAATATAACAACTGCAAAGTATTTTTCGGAAAATGAATGAGTACTCAAGGGCAAGGCTCATTAGAGGATTAGACCTTTCGTTTACGTAAAAAGTGGGGGCAATGAGGCCATGCCCCCAATTTTCAGAACACAAAGCCAAGGTGCCCTCGGGAGTGATCAAGTGTCTTTTTGACGGTGCTGGAGCAGGGTTGGTAACGTGACGTGCCAAATAGGGGGATGTGCCAAATTGGGGGATGTGCAAAATAGGAGGATATTTGTTTGAGGTTGTTTATACATTAAGTATAAATATATTGAAGATATTAGGCCAATATAAAAAATTCTTGCTGATTTTAGCATCAGAATCGTTAAGGCCATTCATTTGGTCATAATTGCTCCCACCTTTCTTTTTACTTTGTGTATTTTTCACTCATGTGCCCAATAGGGGGTTGTTAATGTGATGTGCAAAATAGGGGGAGTTGTCTATACTGCTACCTAGTATGAGTAAAGCAATAAAAGCATACACCAAACACATAGAAAGAAACAGTTTGCAAGCAAGTAACTTTATTGCCAGCTAAAAATAGTAACAAAACAGCAGTAAAGATATAAATGGCAAACCAAACAGCGATACAATTATTTAGCAAAGTTGAAGTATATAGCAACAACAATTCAAACAGCAATATTTCTCGAGCTTCTACTCGCAATTATACGCCTTGAACAAAGATTGACGTGCAGTATGGATCTGGCAACTTGTGTTGAAGTGCCTTGACTTGTAATGCAAGTCAGTTGAATTGAATAGCTTCCCCCTATTTTACACATCACATTAACAACCCCCTATTTGGCACATGAGTGAAAAATACACAAGGTAACAAGAAAGGTGGGAGCAATTATGACCAAATGAAATGAACGGCCTAACAATTCTGATGCTAAAATCGGCAAGAATTTTTTTTAGACATGCATAATACCTTACTGGCCTAATATCTTCAATATGTTTATACTTAATGTATAAACAACCTCAAACAAATAGCTACAATAAAATAGAGTATTATTATCACAGCAACGCCAAAATGATCTGCCATTGTATTCAACATGTAAGTCACTTGAATTGAATAGCTTCCCCCTATTTTGCACATGCCCCTATTTGGCACATCCCCCTATTTGGCACGTCACGTTACCAACCCATACCCAAGAGTGCTGTGCTGCCTTGCCTGTGTATGTCTCTTGTGCACAGAATATTTTAGTTTGGGTTTAAATAGCAAAGTGGGCAATACATATCGAAATAAAGAGGATAGATAATAATAGGGTTACATACTTCGTCTTTTAAATAATCATAGACTTGATGGTCTGGCAACTTCGCAGCTACATTCCTTTGATGTCGCTTTGCTTTCCTGTCGAACACATTCATGACGGAGCTAGGCCTACTTGCAGTAGTAGTTGCACGTGTAGCAGCATGTCTTGTTGTTGTCGAACTCAACTGTTGACTTCTTTTGGTGCATAATCTACACGCAAACTCGCGAGATTCTTTCCATAACAGCTTACCAAGTTTTCTAGAACTTGCATACTTCGATGAAAACATTTTATGCCTCCGTTATATATTTTTGTCAAACATTATAAAAAGTTAAATGTCACAACATAACATGGTAGATGATTTTTAGGATGCATCGAAACCGATCTGCTCGTACACAACTTTTTCGTTTTGGGACGAAGTAGACCACCGAGCGAATACCGAGAATCGATCTTCACGAATAAAGCGGCGAGAATGCTTTGAGCTGTGATGTGTTTGTGATCGTTTTGGAAATGCTTTCGGCCTAACTTCATTTGTATCCCTTGCATTGAATATCCAAAATACAACAACCCATAGGTCCAACAAATTGATTTGTTTTAGATATGGTGTCTTTTACTTATGTGCATACCTAATACTTTAGACTCAGATACTTTGTGTCCAGAGTCAACAAAGATCAGGGGGTCCTGAACATTCGAGCATAAGTTTGTCTGTTTCATTTTTCACTATTCCAAAAACTCGAATAAGCCCCCACGTTCGAACTCGAACTTGAATAGTATGTTTCTAGATCCAGTCACTCCGGAAGAGGTCAACGACATAATAGCTAACCTTGATGAAAACAAATCAAATGATTCTTATAATGTTCCTACTAGACTCATCAAACTAGTTCGTCAAACTATATCTGAACCTTTTTCTACAATAGCGAATTCTTCATTCTTGGAGGGTATTTTTCCAGATAAGTTAAAATTTGCAAAAATTACACCTATTCATAAAAGTAAATCAAAATTAGAATGTGGTAATTATCGTCCTATCTCGATTCTTCCAATTTTTAGTAAAATTCTTGAAAAACTGATGAATTCTCGTTTGGTAAAGTTTTTAGGAATAAACAATATAATATACAAACATCAATACGGTTTTCAAGAAAATAAGTCAACCTCTCTAGCAATCTTGGAGCTTCAATCCCAACTAATTAATAATATTGGAAAAGGCCTCTTTTCTTGCTGTATATTTCTTGATTTTAGCAAGGCATTTGACACTGTTAACCACAATATCTTATTAAAAAAACTAGAACACTACGGCATCAGAGGAATAGCTCTCTTATGGTTTAAATCATATTTACATAAACGAAAACAAGTAGTAATTGCAAATGGTGAAACGTCATCCCAACAAATAATAGAGTGTGGTGTTCCACAAGGAAGTGTACTTGGACCATTACTATTTCTTTTATACATTAATGATATATACACTTAGTGAGCATAAGTTACGCACCACCCGATGAAAAATGGCGTCAAAAAGTGGCCCGAGGCCTATGCAAGAAAATTTACATCACAATATATAAATAACAAATGGGTTTCAATAGCGAATTTCTTTAGTAGAAATATACTCAGAATTTCATAAATTTTCAAATGAAAACATAATTTAAAGTATATCATATTGTGTTATAATAATAATAAAAGAAAACTGCGAAGAGGTTCCTTGGAAAATTTCCACAAAAATTTATTGAAGTGGAGTAATTAAATCGCCAATAATTATAATTTCTTTCACTCAAAGCCACGCAAATTCTCTCTCATTTAAAAGAGAATGTTTTCAAATTTTGAAAAACACAAAAATTTTTCATGTAACTGTCTTGACCTGTTATAATTTTCAGATTTAGTCTTTGTTTATCATTTGGGAAGCACATGTTTTTTTCTCAAATTTCAGAGTGGGTTTTAAAAAATAAAATTTTTGTTCACTTCAGAAAGTATTAAGCCCTTGAAAAGTATATCAAATTATAGTATTTGAAACAAATTATAGGAATATACATGTTGGAATTTTTGTTATGGCGCTTCAGCTTCTTTTTTTTACTCTTAAATAAAAAATTACGGAAAAATAGGTTTTGTGAAATCACATTCCTAAAATGATAAACAAAGACTAAATCTGAAAATTATAACAGGTCAAGACAGTTACATGAAAAATTTTTGTGTTTTTCAAAATTTGAAAACATTCTCTTTTAAATGAGAGAGAATTTGCGTGGCTTTGAGTGAAAGAAATTATAATTATTGGCGATTTAATTACTCCACTTCAATAAATTTTTGTGGAAATTTTTCAAGGAACCTCTTCGCAGTTTTCTTTTAATATTATTATAAAACAATATGGTATACTTTAAATTATGTTTTCATTTGAAAATTTATGAAATTCTGAGTATATTTCTACTAAAGAAATTCGCTATTGAAACCCATTTGTTATTTATATATTGTGATGTAAATTTTCTTGCATAGGCCTCGGGCCACTTTTTGACGCCATTTTTCATCGGGTGGTGCGTAACTTATGCTCACTAAGTGTATAACTCTTCTAAAGAACTAGATTTTCGCCTTTTTGCAGATGACACGAGTCTCCTATTTGCAGACAAAAATCTTGATTTTATTGAACGAGTTGTTAATTCTCAACTGGCTGAAGTATCTGAATGGCTATTAGCTAACAAACTATCACTAAACGTTTCGAAATCGAACTTTCTTATTGTCAGTCCTAAAACTGTTGTAAAAACAATAAATCTCAGTATAAATAATGAAAAACTTAAACAAGAAAACTATACAAAATACCTCGGAATTATAATAGATGAAAAACTAAACTGGAAACAACACATAAAACAAGTAAATATTAAAATATCTAAAGGTATTGGAATTCTTTATAAATTAAGAAATTTTGTTCCAAAAAATACTTTGAGAACCCTATACCACTCATTTATTCAATGCCATGCACTTTACGGTATACTAAATTGGGGGTGCGCAAACAAGTCAATCTTAGAGCCACTAAATCGCAATCTAAAAAAGGCTGTCAGAGTGACTGACTTTGCTCCACGCACTGCTCACAGTGACCCAATCTTTAAACGTTTAAAACTTCTAAATTTTAACCAACTTTACAAACTTGAAACAGCGAAATTCATTTTTCAACTAAGTAAAAGCACTAACAATACTACCCTAGGACAAGAATTTTTAAGAACAAAAAACCTTCACCACCAACACACGACAGTCTTCCTGCCTTGGTTTTTCTCTACAAACAATATCAACCAATTTTAAGAAAAATTTCCTTACATTTGATGGTGTCAAGCTTTGGAATTCACTGCCATTAGATTTGAAAAAAAAACAACAAAAGCCTATCTTTCAAAAATAAGATGAAGTACTACCTTTTAGAAAATATAACTGATTGAACTTGATTGTAATTTTGCTAGTTTTACCTATTTGCATAATTTTGTCTCTCTATTTTTATCTCTTTTCGTTTTTTTTTCTTATTATATGATCACTATATTCTTCTTTTTATGATCACTTTTTTCCTTCTTTTTATTTTATTTTTTATTTTCATTTTTTCAAGCTTTGCTGTTTCTTATTGTTAATATCCAAACCAAAATTAAACTTATGTATTGTCAAATCACGTCAACTAACTGGGCACATGGCTTTGATAGCTCTATCTGAGTTCTTTCCATGTGTCCATCAGCTAAGTATAATAATCCGTTGTTTTTTCCTGATAATTTTATAATTAAGAATTTATAATTAATGATTGTATTTTTTTAAACAACTTTATTATATATTATGATGTAACTTGTAAGTAGCAATCTGCTGAAAAAAAATTTTGAGTTTGAGTTTGAGTTTGAGTAAGCCCCCCCTCGATTCATGATTTGAGCCTTCCGTGTGCATTTTTTGCATTGAACAACCTGAATATTCTTTCCATTACTGAAAATCCTCACAACAGTGGCCTTGAAAATTCAAATTAGCTTACATAATTAAACCAAAATTCTGGAAAAAGCCAAATTAAGCCAACAGCTCTAAGCCAAATAAAATTTTCTAAGGCAAGCACTTTTCAAAAAAGCCAAATTTCTGGAATTTGGCTTAGAAAAAGCCAATATGGCAACCCTGTCAGTCGTCGAATTGCCCCTCCCCCACTCCTGCAATAAGCTCCTCCAAAAATAAATGAGCCCCCAGGGGCTAATTAGAGGATTTACGGCATGCAGATTGTGAATTTTGCTGTCACCAAAATTTAAAGGGAATGTGCAAGGTTAAAAATAAAAAGCTTGCATGTGCACATGCTAAAAATAGATTTGGTTTATTAACCAATCAGAGAAGCGCAAAGGGAAGATTCGGCCTGTTGTTGTTGCCATTTTGCATTCTTTTCCGGTTCTCGTCGATCTATTTTTAAAAACAGCCTATTATGCTTGGACATTCCCTTTAAGGGCCATGTACAGTCGACTTTCTGCGGACTTAGCTCAATGGTGGTAATTAATTGGAATGCAAGGAATCGAGAAATTTGCTCAACGCTGAAAGCAGCAAGTTGTCATCATGCATTACTCATGTAACTGCCTGATGACAGTAATAAACGAAAACAACATGGCTGGTTTTCGAAGCTCAGAACAAGATCAATATTACATGTTATGAAACGCACAGGAGAAATGTTCTGAATGAATTGTGAAATTATGCCCCTCCATTGGCAAGTAACGTTATATTTTGGGCAAATATAATGGTACTTGCCGTTATATTTCGGCATATTTTGGGCAACAAATGGCTCCACGTTTACGAATGCGCCCTCCATCATTTCAGTCCTACATGTTTGAGAGGCAGCACTCTGAGGCCAATCTCATTTATGCTTGCATTGATATAGAAAATGTTCAAGCAGTCCTTTTGTTAAACATTTTCTGTTGTTTTATTCCAGCAAATAAACTATAAATATAAGGAAAACCCTTTCTCTTCTTCGGGCATTTTTAATTGCATGCGTGACCTCAACAACAAAATGAAAGCAAAACCTGCCTTTCTTTCTTGCACAACAGCGAATATGTTATTCCGGGTTGCCAGATTGCATTTTGGGAAATATGCCAAATTTTGCTAGAAACAAGCCAAATTGCTGAAAAATAAGCCAAACCGTGCTCCTCTGCAGAAATTGCTAGTAGCTGCGGAGCATCACTCATCACATGGTCATGCGTCACATACCAAATGTGACGATTGGAAATCAATGGGAATGTATGGAACTGATTGTTGAAAACAATATTGGTCATCTGCCGTTAATCCTTCTATTGGTTCATGTCGGTTCGAGGTCAGAAAGTCATTTGGGTCATTCACTATGTTGAGGAAGGAAAAAAACTAGTAAACTGAACCATTTTACAACAAAAACGCGAAAAAGCCAAAAATAAGCCAAAAATAAGAAATAAGCCAAACCTAAATTTCCCAAGCCAAATCAACTGAAAAAAAGCCAAAAATGCCAAATTTGGCTTAAAAAAAGCCAATCTGGCAAACCAGATGTTATTGGCAATGACAGGAGGAATTAAAGTGAGCAAGTTGAGCACCTCGCGAGGTGCTCAAAGCTGCGGGGAGTTGCTCAGGCCAGAGATGACCATCTACAGTTCTGAGCAAGAGAACCCTGGGGCGCTAATTGGGATAATCCCCGAAAATGTGCAAGTTTTCTTGACTTGAGCATGACTGTACATGGGCCCTAAATCTCAACCGGAAGTTTGACTTTTATGATGTTATTTTGACAAGTTTGGTGTTGGTTGACTTGACTCCACACAAGTGTCAGCTTTGAGTTTTGTTGATGCTATTTTCTGTGACGTCATCAATCATATGAATTAACAGAAACTCAATACAGATGAGATTTAGTCATTAAATATTTTTATGCACAAAATGACTTGGCTCGATAGCTCTTCTGTTCTGAGTTGTTCTCAAGTGCCCTGTACTTGCCCAATTATATTTTTTTATATCCCTAATAGTATATTGTAATTAAAAAGTTTAAATTTGAATAAATGAAATGAAATTAAATGAAATGAGAACATAATAAATCATTCTAAATTCTCCTTTATTTTCTCAAAGGTATTGTGTATTGAATATCAAGTCAACTTCCAGTTTACCGACGGTATTCAGATATGTAAAGTGACACAATATCTTTGTAATCGCCCAAAAGATATCATAGCACATTGTATGCAGAATATAACATTTGCAGGAAACATCAATAATGCTAGCATTATCATGAAAATCTACTGGCATGTCAATTTACTCAGCAAGAGAACCAATTTCTCTCCGCCATTCATATCTGCTGCCCTACGAAGTCAACTCCGACGAAAACGATACTCTTTGTTCGTCGCACCGTTCGGTTGGATCATCGCCCGATCATCGTCATACGACGAGAACTTGGTGTACGAGCAGATCGGTTTCGATGCATCCTAAAAATCATCTACCTCACAACATGCGCTCCTCACTGCTAGATGCGCACGGGCACGTGTGTGTCTCCCACCCTATTCAAGAAAACTCTTCCAAACAAAACAAAATAGGAAAACCAACCCCACTTTTGTTTAAGATCGCTGTTCCTCTCAGATCAGAGGCAATAACAATAAAAAACACACACCACTTTTGTGCAAGATGGCTGTTCCACTCAGATCCGAAGCAATACACGCTTTTTTTATAAGAACACTTGGCTCCAGCCTGACGTTTCTTATTTTTCCGTATATTTTCAGCCTAAGGTGTTTCTTATTTTTGTACACAGATGGCAGCATAGATTACATTAAAAATACCGATGGTGTTGAACTAATTCTATTGCAATAAGTTTGTTTAATGGCTGTTTAGCGCTTTCTATTGTTCTGTTCTTACAGTAGTTTGTTATTTTCAATTGTTGCTGATATTTTATTTCTCGAGTTTTGTTGAATCTCAGCCTGCTGCCTTGTTTCCTATGTTGTTCTTATTTTTTGGCCTGATCTCAGCCTGGTGTTTCGTATAAAGGTTGCTCTTATAAAAAAACGTGTAACTGTGAAAATCCAACTCCACTTTTGTAGAAGATCGCTGTTGCAATCAGATCATAGGCAAAAACAATGAAAAACCCGACTCACTGTTTTGGAAGGTCGCTGCTCCACTGCGATTGGAGGCAATAACAATAGAAAACCCCACCCAACTTTTGTTGAAGATCGCTGTTCCACTCAGGTCGAAAACCAAAACATTCGCTAGCCTTCCTAGTTATGAAATAAAGCTTGAACAAAAAACGAGATAAAGACACGGAAATCTTTATGCCATACAAATTGCAATATCTAATGGAAGTATAATTTACAACAGCATTTGATATTATCGTATAACTTATTATATTATCGTATAATTATTAAACATAAGAGTACTACCAAACAAATCTATCCGTGAAAATGAGGCCAAGTGAAAACATGAAATATCAGCAAAACTGTCGTTTTATGGAAATGAGATAAATAACACTGAAATGTTTAACCGTTTTGATTATTAAATAGAGATGACATCTTCATTATAACCAGTAAAATTATCATAATAACACACTCACAACATTAGTTACTAGGAAATCATAATTATCAACATAATGGTCCATTGTTTGTTCAGCAATAATCGTAATAATAATAATATATAATATAAGCCCGAAATCCTATGTACTAAAGGTGAAAAGCTAAATTAAAAATATGAGCTATAACGTAAAATCGCTGGAGTCTAGTCCAAAGCCTTTCCATAGCCTAAATCATAAACATCGACTATTGTGCGTAATTAGATCTGGTTGTTGAATAGCTATTATTTATATGTATATAGTGCAGTCTATCAAGTTCGTTTAATTACCTGATATTTACAGGCTATCACCTGCGCTCATGTGCTACTCCCTACTCCTCTCCTAGCCAGTAAGGTACCCTCGTCGTGTCAATGACTCATTCAATGCTTTAAATAATTCCAGTTGGTCATCTTGTTGCAACATCAAAATTTGATTTAACAGCTTATTCGGATTACTCGCTCTGCAAACAAAAACAATACAGCACGTGGTTACTTTTCCAATAAACCATGAACGCCAATGTTGCAGTTAAATCATGGAAGCGAAGTGATGAGATAAACTTAAAAATAAAGACATCAAAATGTCTCCTTTTTTGGATGTCATCTTTTCAAAATTTAACTTTGCAGTTGTAATTTAAAAAGTAAAGCACCCAGGAGAATTTGTTCTAGCGAACAATCTAAATTTCGAACTAGCGGTCGAGAGTTCGAGTTAAGATATCAAGTTGCGGCTGGTCAAATCATGACGAATATCAGTCGACAGTCAGGCCTAAGTTAATCGTCGCTCTTCTCATGCGCCGAATCAAATAGGTGAATTAAGTGCATGACAAGAGCGACGTATAACTTGATTAAGTACGGCAGATTTGATTTGGAGCGGCAGATTGCATTTGGAGCGACACGTTCAGTCGCTCCAAATGCAATTATGCGACCCTGGAGCGACGTGGAGTTAAACGTCGAACTTTTCATGTGCCGAACTCAATGCATAAATTATAAAGCAATTAACATGATATATTTGTCATCTCAAACGAGGCGGAGCTTGCGCAGTGAGCAATTTATAGTCTCTTCCCCGTCCCGAACAAAATATCTCTATGACAATTGACAAAATATGATTTGTTTTTTTACGAGTTTTTTCACATTGAAGTTGTAATGGGCTGTTCTTGTCTGTTTGAAAACAAGATGAATCTATGTACAACGTGCACAATTGAAACAAAATAAAAATGCATTGATTGTGGGGTATCCACTTGTAATAGTTTTGCAATTTCGAAAACAAATGAAGGTGTGGATGGTTGGGTTGCTGGCCTATCTGCTGGCTAATGTTATGAATGTAGCATGCTTTTATCTGAAAAGAGATCCATGTTTTTGGACGAACAATAACATGGCATCAATCAAACAAGTTTTTATCTGTAAAATATAATAATGCAACAGACTTGCACCTCCAATTCCAAACCTTCTGCTACTGCTACAGCATTTTCAAATCTAGAAATAAGTTAAATGAAATGCCGAAACCCCGCCAAGCTCACTTGAACCTTTGAACAATAAGAACAGCAACGGAAGTAGAAGTGTTGTATTGTTACATGCTATTAGGAGCGACAATTAAGTTCGACGTTTAACTTGCTGCCGCTCCAGAGTCGCTCCACTGCCGAACTTAATTGTATTTGATTCGGCGCATGAGAAGAGCGACGTTTAACTTAGGCCCCGTTTACACGAGGCCGGATCCATTTGAATCCGAAACAAAATTGATACGGATACGCCTCCCGTTTACACGATACCAAGCAATCCGCATCAAAATAAATACGGATAGTCAGATCAATTCTGATCCTTCTAGCAAGACGTTTTTAAAGTGATCCGGTCTCGTGTAAACAGCAAATCCGGCTTACTTTTGATCCGTTTTCAGGTTTACGTGCGCTGTCGCGCTGTGCGCATATTCCTGTTTGGATTCTCAGCCTCACTTCGTTTTTTTTCACCTCTATTTCATGCGAATCCGCACTTGTGTAAACGGAAAGCCCATCAGCAACACAAGTAGTGCGGCTCCATGTAAACGCAATCTATCTGTATCACTTTTGATACGGATCAAAAGTGAACCGGTCTCGTGTAAACGGGGCCTTAGGTCTCAGTCGGAATCAGGTAGAAGAGAAGTAAGGCTTTTCAGATGTGGAGAGATTCGACCTTAAATGCGCAGGAGCCGACTGCGCGACAGCTTAGAGGCCCTGGAGAATAAAATTTAGCAGCCTTAATTAAAATGTGAGGCCATGAATAGGTAGTTGACTTATTGGGGTTGAGGAATAATAAACTGTAACAATGATAACAGCGTTGCTCGCCAATTATGTAATGTGACAATAAGGCATAGCGCGAGCCTATAGCAAGCGGATGTCACCATAATCAGATAAACCCACTTTTTCTCAGATAAAGTGGGTTCATCTGGAGAAAAACCCACTTTTTCTGCATTAAGTCACGTTTTCTGCAGATAAACCCACTTTTTCTGAAAAACCCACTTTATCTCAGAGAAAAAGTGGGTTTTTCTCAGATAAAGTGGGTTTTTCTCAGATAAAGGTTTTCTTCAATATATTTAGTCCCTTGAAGCTCGTTTGTTTCTTTCTAAATCTAACGCGAGTGACACAAGCTGTAGGAAGTATGGATATGGTAATTCGTGTATTCGTGTATGTAACGGTGGTGTAGCCTAGTGGTTAAGGCGCTGGGTTTGATCCTTTAGAGGTAATGCCTTCACTGGTTCAAATCCACGTATGGTCGGAACCACGAACTACAAGCCGTCAGCCAACTCAGCTGTCCATCCTTCCGAGGTCGGTAAATGAGTACCCAGAATTTCTGGGGGTAAGGGTTTATACCAACTGGACCCACATTGATAACAGCTATCATAGTTGAAGTGGCTATCCAGTATAAATATTCGTACTTACTTACTTTTTTTTTTATTGAGATTCCCTTGATACGCTGTGTCGTGACTCCTGTTCCAAACAGAGCAGATAGAGCTGGTATAGCTACGGTGCAATCTGTTTTACAAAGAATTTCTAATGGGTTACGCTCAGTGCAAAGGCTTTTAGTGGCACCTGATGAGCAAAGCTTGGTCGCTGCACGTCGGGAGAAAGAACAACTTCACAGAAATTTAATGCGAACAAGAAATATTGCAAGTAACGGCAACTTTGAGAACTTACAAAACGCACTAGACGCCATTACAAACCGGATAAATGAATTAAGTGATGTGCAACAAGGCAACGATCGTGACAGTGACTCCAGATGTAGACAGTAGCTGACACATGTATTGTAAAATGCTAACTGGCCTGTTTCAAATTCTGTTGAGCCGAATAATGTTTACTTTTCTGCTTCGTAACATTCAGTATTAAATTACGTCACCCTACATTGTGGTAAATTTATTTTTAAATATCCTGCCCGATTCAGCCAAGCAAGAGCGGAGTAACAACAACAACAACAGCAAAATACCAACAAGAGTGGAGTAACAATAACAACAGCAACAGCAACAGCAACATGCGTCAGCACAGCAAATGAAAAAATTGTTTAAATTGTCATTAATGTTATCTCAAGAAATTGGGCGGTCAGCCTACCGGCCCGGATTGCTTGAGTAGCAAAACACATTTTACGGTCGGTGACCCCGATTTGCCGTGCAAATTCCGGGCGGTACACCTGGCAGTACTCCCGGATGGGCGAACTGCAAATCATAACAAAGAAAATACTCAACAAAACAATATATAAGGAGAGGGAGGGAGGGAAAAATTGAACCTTTGTTGTTGGTCCCCAAGAGTCGAATGATGGAATGCTTTAGTTTGTTACTATGATATGATCCAGCTAGCTCTAACACACAGTATGATCACAGTAAGACCCTTAACACTTAACCCTCATAGGAAGTAATGTCAAGGACTGGTTTATTATTATTATTATGCCCAGAAATGATGTGATTCAGCATGCATCATTATAAACATTTCTTTCGAACATTAACCCTGCTTAAACAAGGTTTAACCAGCATTTAAAAATCAGCAATCAGCACAAAACAATGTTGGTAATCGAATCGGATCAGGAAATCAATCATACCACATCGAAGTTTGACCACAAACGTGTGTTTACCAGAAGGTTCTTGAACACAGATTGAAGACTTTCATAGGTCAGAAAGTAACGAGAGATGTGCAGACTAATCGAGCAAGTGTGTGCTGAAGGTATCATCATTTCTTCGGTCGATTCGCCGTTAAACTCAACCTGAATGGACGCGGGCAAAATTTCACAACCAGAAACGAAACGCACAAAGGACATAATATCATTTCGACCAAGTGACACAAGGAAAGTTTGCAAAAAACCTGCTACTCTTTCTTCAAGAGCATACTGCATGTCATTGTCTGAATATTTAAATTTCAGCTTGGAGACAACTTCCACACCAGTTGGAACTAAGCTGTTCAACATTGTTGTGAACTCTTCTTCGGTTGGCTCCCCAAAAAGCTTTGATGCAATCTTTTCAATTGGTATCCTGATGGCTTGCAGGTAATAGTATGGTTTGATTATTGTTACATATCTTGAGAGTGTCTTCAGGGTGCCCATCAGTATATCTCTATTTGGGATAATACCAAAATCGTATGTAGCAAGGAATGCTCCAAGTTGAATTTTCATTTCTTCCGAAATTTCAGCAGAATCGAGTGCTGCAGTTACAAGATGCTGGTCTCCTTCATCTAAACTGTGGAAAAACTCATTGAAGATGAAGTCAAGTGAAGGCTCACTTCCAACAAGCAACCAATACAGAACACATGAATTTATGAAATATGGCAAATAGCCGCACAAAATGTACCCATGCACGAGTATCCTCCCTATTGCACCGAGCTCTTCAGCACCCATCAAACTGTTCGGTACAAGATTTATGAACATTTTATTGTGCCCAACCAGATTATGAGCCCAGTTCTGCCAAAATTGGGAGAAGAACTCTCGGGTCAAACCTTCCAAGTCTTCGCCTCTTTCACCATCAAATTTAACAAACAGTTTATGATGGACGATTGAAGTATCTTGATACTGCTGCAAAGCATCATTCACTATTTGGTCACGACGCACAAGTAATTGCTGTGTTGCAGACATTGCTGTGTAAGCCTGAATTCTTCGCAGTTGTAGTTCTTGTCTGTTCATTACTTGACGAATTGAAATTTCAGGATCTTCACTATCACTGCCATCACCACTTGCAAGCTGTGGCAAACCAAAGTATTGGTCAATATCTTCCTCAATGACATATTTTTCTCCAGATTGTATCCCCCACTGTATCATGGATAAATTGCTTAGTTTGGGCAAGATGTAGCTTTTATTTTCATCTTTGAGCAACAGAAAGTCTGCTATACCAAACTTTTCCTGAACTGAGGAATAGACATCTTGAGGTCTACAAGTACCTCCAAAACTTAAACGTTCCACTCTGTTTCCACCAACTATTGTTAATTCAATTAACTGAGCAGGAAGAATTTGCTGTTGAAAGGGCAATGGTGGAAGGGTCATTTGGGAAGGAAGATTTGATTGTGTATCTATTGCTGTTGTGTTATTTGAGGTGGTGGGCACAGAGATCGTTCCAACATCTTGGGATTGGTGTAGTGTATCTTGCTCAGCGAGACCATAAACACCAACATCAGTCAAGGCAATGTCAGCAGGAGTATGTTGCATGACAGGGACATATGCATTCTGAGCAGCAGCTTTGACAATATAAATCCCCTGGTAGTGCAATTGCCATAAACTTTGTGCATCCCGTGAACCCACTGGAACAAGTTCGAGTTTTTTTCGCTTGTCCATTTTCAACAGATCAAAGTCCTGTTGGCCCAGCTTTGGGAGAATTTCTCGTATTTTTGCGGAGACTTGCACTTCACTCAAATGGATTGAAAATGATGTTTGTTTTGATTTGTTTGTTGTGCTGTTGAAACACTCTTTCGGAAAACCTACAAAATGCAGAAAACTGGTAAGAACTCAAATAATTGTGTGATGTCATGCTGTGCATTTGCATTGTAACCTTTTACTTCCTTTAGTTTAATTTATGTCTTCGGCTTTAGAATCATGTCAAGTATATATGTTGACAGTTCTGTTTGTCTGATCTTTCTGATATTCGAGTTGTATTGTTACTGTTGTCGATTGCTAGAATTTAAAAAAAAATTACCACAAACTTGCTCCCTGTCAAGGTGCATTTTTCTGATATAAATATAAATATATATGCTGTTGTTATGGTTAAAACCAGAATTTGTATTTCACGTTTTGTTGTGTCCGTAATTTGAAGATTTATACTGTTACCTAATATTTCATATTTTTCTGGAAGCTGGATCATTAATTGTTAAAGTTTAGAAATCATGGGATTGTTTAAAAAGGTAATTTTCTAATTGGTGGACAGGTATTGTCCCAGCTTATAAATCTGCGATACATTTTTTTAATAGGAAAGAATTACTTTACATATTTGGTGTGTATATTTGATGTTACCAAATATTGTTATACGTACCGTAGCCTTCATCCATATGTTGCTTTACCAATCCACGAGTTGTCACACCAAGGCTAGGTATCTGCGATGCCTCCGGAAGATGGTACATTTTTATTGCCAGAACTTTTGGCCGAGGGCCACGTGGACCTTTCCTCTTCGGGTTATTGTTTCGTTGAAACTGCATGTGTCTCAGGGTTTCGACGTTAGAGAATCTCCAAGTAAATCCTCAAAATTGTCTGTAAATCTTTCAGGGTTAGTATCCATTTTTAAAATTGAAACATTCGAACAGTCGCACGTGGACAATCACACACCACGTAGCTTATGACGCAAGTAGCAACAATGCGGAGTTTGAAAAACCCACTTTATCTGAGAAAAACCCATTTTATCTGAGAAAAACCCACTTTATCTGAGAAAAACCCACTTTTTCTGAAAAAAAACCCATTTTTTCTGCAGAAAAACCCAGTTTATCAGAAAAACCCACTTTTTCTGTTAGATAAAGTGGGTTTTTCAGAAAAAATGGGTTTATCTGCAGAAAACGTGACTTATTGCAGAAAAAGTGGGTTTTTCTCCAGATAAACCCACTTTATCTGAGAAAAAGTGGGTTTATCTGATTATGGTGACATCCGCTTGCCATACGAGCCATTGCTGTCTAGAGAGTGAGAATTGAGGAGGCACAACAAATGGTAACAGCGTGCTTCTTACCTGACGAAGCTTGCAATGTAAACATTCACAAAGGTTGCCATCAGATATTGGCAGTCAAACCGATCCATAATTCCACCGTGTCCTGGAATCGTATCTCCAAAATCCTGTCGAAATAAAATAAAACAAATTAATGAAATGCCAAGTGTGTATTTGCTTGCATTGTGTACACCTTATTCTTAACTCGAGGTTATTGCAGTTCAGACCAACGAATGAGCAATATTTATACACTCTCGTACAATGGAGATTTAATGCAAGATCCCTGGTTAGGATTATAATGACAATAGTCATACAAGGTCATAATAGAGGTTGCAAAGGTCAGAGTTCACAAAGAACAACAACAGAATATTGCTCTTGGCTAGCGAATGTTCTAGTTGCCCTTCGCTCTGGCTAAGGTGTGCGTACTTGGTAAAATTGAAGGACGTTCGAGTTAACGATGGTTCAAGCTATGGTAGTTATACTGAAGATGAATGCCAAATTACCCTGGCTTAAATACCTCAAGTTCTGATAAACCAACTCTTGTCTAAAACTGTTCATTGATATCTGAAGTAAATATGCAGTTGAATCTCGATAAGTCGACTCTAGAATCGAACTCCTTGGATTATCTTTTCTCTTCCATTGGTTCAGACTGCCCATTTGCCTCGTGTTTGTGATCCTCCATTATCCTTAGCTCCAACAAATTTCTCACTTTGAGATGTTCGTTCGACCGTTAAAGTCAAATGCCCGACAAATCGATAGATTCGACTTAAACCATTGTCAACTTATAGCGATTCAGCTGCATACGTATTAGCGTGAATTGTGTGCATTGCAAACAGACCCAAAGTCAACTTATAGCGATTCAGCTGCATACGTATTAGCGTGAATTGTGTGCATTGCAAACAAACCTTGACTTTGAATGCCCTTTTGAATCCACTTGCAAAGAAGCCACCAAACGGAGCGATGAGCGACGAGAAACAAGCCAGTACAATACCATGCCAAGCCATTGGAATCATCCAAATTTGATCATCACGAAGGTGGAAACCAAACTAAACAATGATAGGCTTCATTAATAAACATTTCAATATTAAATGGGATGTCAATTTAAAGAACCTCTTGGATACACAATGGCGCACAACCAGCTAAACATCTAGTCCATAACTGCTTTTTCAGGACATTTCGTCATCTCTGATTTATTAACGATATAACTTTCTTGATGAGGAGACAAGTTGGGCATTATCGCAGGTTATCCCCAGGCTGTGGACATGCGCATTTAAATTTCAAAATCAAATCATGTGAAAATGATCGATATATAATGGTAACAGAAAAAGACGCAATTCTCCGCTCACCACTGACACTACAGCACTGATGCCTTGCTTGAGCAGAGCTGGACTTGCATTAAAGATTTTCAGCGTCGGTTCAGGTATGGTGAAATACGGGGTGAGCTGGAAGATCAATGGTGGTTCACACTCTATTTTGAATTGGCCAGTTGAAGCTTGATACTGCAAAGAAAATGTAATCGATGATGAGTCATTATAGTTGAAAAGGATTTTAAAATGAATGGGAGATGAATTAATTATTAAGCTGGTTGGCTTGGATTGGAACATACGGTCTCGGATTGGAATATATACAGTCATTGTATACAGTTGCAACTCACACTGTTATTACGTAAGGCCGATTTTTAAATCGCAGGAGATGGTCTTAGGTATTCAACCAAATAAACATTGCAATGATAACTCTGTTGAGTTATCATCTCAATAGAGTTATCATTCGAAATAAACATTGGAATGCAAACTCTATTGCTCGACGGCATAGATATACCGCATCATAATATCATATCGTTATTCGTTTGTTGAGGCAGGCTAAAAAGTAGCAGCCCCAAGATGGTTGATGTGGACTTGCAAATTAAAGCTATATACCGTTATATAAGTATGATCAACAATAAAAATGAATAAAAATAATTCAATATGATAACTTATAGCGTACCATACCTGAATAGGACAGTAGAAGTATTGAAACCTGTGCATCAACTCGCAGGCCTGAGTATTCAAAAGGAACAGTCAATAAGTTTAACATGACAATAGGTTTGACAGCTGGGTGATATCCTGCACGGCTAATAGACAATACACAACTCAAAAGCAACCAATCAGCAGAACAGAAGCATGGAACAATGGAATAAGAATGTTTGACTTACGAGAAGACCAAAGACCACTGTTGCAAAAAATCCACCGATGAAGCCTTCCCAGGTTTTCTTTGGAGAAAGCTGAAATTGAAACCAATGCATAGAGATTAATGGAATATAGTCAGGTATTTGTCATCATGACTAATATCTATTTGAAGCAGAACTGAAAAAACAGTCTGGCGCTTGGAGGTTGGAGACAGAAAGTACATAAAGCTTCTGGAAAAAACTGTTCCATAACACTCACTTTGATAAGTTTGGTTTTTCCAAAGAAGAACCCTGAAAAGAAAACAATAGAATACTGCATTACCCACCATGGATAAAACAGCTATGCAGCTACAAATAGAAAAGTGTAGCTGATATTTATCAGCTAAGAAGTAAGAATGGATAAATTAGATAAGGAGCTATAATTTGAGCCTAGTAGTCTTACCAAAAATATAGGCCCAAATATCATTACATATCACCATGGAGACTGGCAGATAAAACCTGATAAGAAAACGATAAAAGTAGGATGAATAGATAACTTAATAAATCAACTCAATCAACATCGTTAGAAAATTTTATAAAACGCAGGCAAATAAAAATGTTTGAAAGTAAAATTAAACAATACGGCAGAACTAAACAAGACACGATGGCATTCTTACCAGATAAGGCCCTGAAAGAAGTTTTGAATAATCAAATGCGATGGAACAAGGATGATGCCTAGCGTAATTTGGTACCAGCCAAACTGAAAAACAATTTCACATAAAATCAAATAAATCTTGCATCAGTCTCCTCGTAATGAATGGCTTTTAACATTTAAGATAAGATAACTACAAAGTGGGATCTAGAAGGAAGGATTTCGTGCATGTTTTTGTTTGACATACCAGCGCAAACTGTGTCTTGTAGTAGTTCTTCCTCAAGCTCAACACGAACATCATGATGCCTAAAAATAACATGCGCCATCAGCCAAACACATATCATAAAAACCTATACACGAGACACGAGCACACGTAGGTGTAGTACTTCAAGAGATATTACTATTGTAGTATGCATGGTTGTTGCTGAAGTATTTAATGGCAAATGCTCTTACCGACTGTGTATAGACTAAATGAGATTAGCCGATGATGCTGAAAAAGCCATCTGAAAATTTGCTGTCACAGAAAAGAAGAATTTAGTCTAATTTGCAATGCGACTTGAAGAAATCGTCAAACTAAAGAAGATTCTGAGAAAGATTTAAGAGACGATTCGAAAGAAAATTAAAACAAAATATTCCAAAGAACGTTCATATTTATTTCCAAAAGTAGACCTTTAGAAGTAAATATGAAAACTTTATGAAGAAAAAAGTAGCGAAAATCAAATTTAACTGTTTCTGTATAATACCTGTTGATGCGAAAATCCGTGGAAATATTCAGCAACAAGCTCGCCATAAAGGAAATAGTTTGAGCACAAAAGAAAATACCTGGAACATGAGATTCACAATAGATTACATTGAGAAAAAATACATGCTTTGCAATTAACTATACATCCGTAACAAAATCACATATGCGAAATTAAGCAATGCTACTTTGCACATTGCCTGTGCATTGACGCTAGTTCATACATAAGAGACAGGACATTAACAACTTGGTAAGATGTGAGATAGTTGAAGCTCGTTAGATCAGACTCTGGATAAATCAGACTGCTATTACGTAAGATTTAAGATTTGCAGGGGTCGGTCCGAAACCCATTCAAACATATAAACATTGGAATGATAATGAGGTTGCTCAACTACGTAGATACACCACACCAAGTAATTCCTTTCAGGATTGCTATAGCGATATATTCTTTAAATCAATTGTATGTGAATAGCACAGTCAAATCCTATATAACATACGATGTGGACAGCTTATATGATGAGTCGAAATATCAATTAAACATCTGCTGCAACATGAAACTGTGATTTCCTAATCTTCGGCTTATGGAAATGTAATTAAAAATCCAGCAAGATGTTGAAGCGTGGTGAAAATTTTAAGCCGTCTTAAAAAGATAACTGCTTTGATTCAAGGTTAGATTCCCTTGTTTCTAAACAACACACTATGCCAAACCATTTCAAGAAATGATAATAACAATCCAGTGAAATTAAACTCAAATGTAATAATAAATGAATTTAAATTCAAATTGGGTTCTATTGGAAATTCAATTTATCTATGAAAGAGCTATATTAATGACATGCTCATCTCAATATTTCATTAAATATTTCATTACCAAATACTCAATGCTGAAATTTGCTAATAAGCAAAAGTTCAGTTAAACCTCAACAAATTGAATTCCCCAATATTTCAATCAAATTTTTCTCCCTCCCTTAATTTTCATCCTCATTGTATTGCACGCTGCAAATTTGGCTTTGATGATTCAAATTGACAAGCAAAATTTTGTAGTTTTTCTCAAAGCCCAAGAAAATAAACTTACCAGCTAAGAGTTCTGAACCAAGGAAGGTTGAATTTCTTGTACTGAATATGACCAATGGAGATAATTTCATGATAACACTTCACTTGAATGGCAAATATCTAGAAAAAATAAAAAAATCTACTGATAGCTGCTTTGGTTATACTTTGTTTTCATAATTAGCCTATTGTACTCATACATACAGACAAAACTAAAATTTGAAGCTCTGAGATAGTAATGATAATTATACAAGATATAAAAAATGACTACATTGATGACGTTAGAAGATTATCAAAAACATATTTCACTTCAAACCCATCATTCTTTTGGTAAAATAATACACAGTATTTAAATGCCTTTACTGCTTGTTAATGTCAAATATCAAGCAGTGGTTCCAACAGGTGGGGGTGAGGAAGGGCAAATACAAAGTAAAAAACGTTATGATGTTAAATCAATTGTTTTGCTCTGTCATAACTCTTTTCAACATCAATCTTCCAAACTGTTGTCAACTCCCCCCCCCAGAAAAAAAGAAACTTAGAGAGGAATAAAATTAAGGGATAAGCGGGACCTGTAATACTCTTTGTGTAATCAACTTAACATTAAATTTTAATTATAACATTAGATAGACTGCAAGGCTTTCAAAATTAAAACTATATTGAATCCTGCTATCTTGAAAACTAGAGCAGCTTGCTGCCTTGAGCAACAAATTTTAATGCAAGCGATAGTCACATATCTGAATTTTTACTTTTCCTGCTATCTGAATTTTTACTTAGTTTTTAAATGTATTTTATTAGGGTTTTAACGATATAGAGAGTATATTTTCATGCAAGTCCTTTATTGATAGCAGAATGTATTTTCTAAATACGTCAAGCTGCTAAAATATGTCTAATATACTAATAATAATAATAGTAATTATTATTATTATTATTATATTATTATTATTATTATTACGTTGGCACAAACAATTTTTGCTACTTAGAGGCATATGATGTCAAATAAGTGTAAAAGATCAAAATATCAACAGAAATTAAAAATAGCCTAGACCTTCCCACTGCAAAATAAACCCACTAAAGCTACTTCCAGTATACTCATATAATAGAGAAGTTGTATTTTCTATAACACGCTCACTATATTAATCATAAATATTACTTACCAACATCAAGATAGCTAATGGTCCCATTTTAATGATGATGCCAAACCCACCAAGCATGACAAGCGTAAATAGTGATCGTATCCACCAGTTTTTCCATCTGAATAGACAAATAGTACATTGCAACACAAACTATACTCAATACGAAATAGATATGGATGGTGATTCTGACGCTAAATGCACATTTTGCAGAAAAAGGACAAATTTTCATTTGCTCTTTTAACTTGACAGACTAATATCTTCAAAATTATGTTTACAGTTGACTTTTACATTGAGATTTGATTGACATATTCAGAAAATAAGATATCAGAAGAAACTGGGGTGTCCGTTTCTTAATGGAAAGTAACAAATTATTTGAATAATCAAATGAGTCAACTATATAACACCAAATATAAATATGACATATCAAAACTTACTTTGGGTTCATTTTTGAAAATAAATCTTCACTACTTCCATTCCTTTCTCCATTTGTTTTCTGTGCCTTTAAATTGAAACACATATCTATAAATTGGCATCAACACTGGCAAGTAGAGTTTTAACTTGAAGATTAAACACAAATTGTAATAACTTCAATAATTCAATTTATTGTTTATTTATATTAAATTACCAAGTATTGCGTTATACTATAATAAATATTTTTACTCTGTTTTATTATCGTGTAATGAGCTAACAATTCCAGGGGAGTAAACAAAGAAACAGTATTTTGATCATGGACAAGACAATCAATATAACGCTACTTTCTGGACAAATTGGAAGGGTTACGGCAGAGATATTGGGCTGTGAGGTGCGAATGTCACTTCAATTGGGCGATTTATATTATTCGAGAAAACACTTTACAAACATTATCAAGCCCAGAATTTCTCGACGGATCATGTCAAGTTTTATTCAAACAAACACAAACGAAATACGCATAACTGCAAACATTATTTGTCTACCTATAATTAGGCATTTCCCCATTGATACCATAGAATACAAGGCTACGTTCTAGAAATAACAATACATTTTGTGCATCCAATACAAACCTTTTCATCGATACCTGCTGCCGCAGAATCGGCATCAATCTTTGAGCCTGAAGAAGTTCTGGACCTCTGGCGTCTTGTTCGTCGGTGTTCTGTTGCCCCATTCTGTTGTTCATCTTCAGCCATTATTGTAATAAAAAGTTTGTCAAAACTATTGATTTACAACACAATGTTCTCTCAAACACTAAATGCTAAAACCATCTCTTTTGTAAAAAGAAGAAAGTAGGCCAATCTGAACTTTAATCTCTTGCCATGTTTGCTGAACAAAACAAATTATTAAATCATACGGTGGGCCTCGCTCTGAAACTTTTCCATGCGGTCCAATGATATGCGGTCGCCGCCACTGATCTTGGGACGAAGATATGATGAAATGAAGAGGGTCTCAAAAGAATAGTTGAGAACCAAATGATAATTGGCTTTAAATACAAATAATATGCTTTGTGCAGTGGACAACTTCCACACAGAAAAGTTCGAAGTTATTTAGAAAGGTTGCAGCTAAAACTTGTGTATTTCATTTCACTGTATATTTGAGTTATTATTTCGACCACCACTGGACATTAGCACTGATATCCACCTGAGGCTCTGGCAACTACGAAAATTGTGCAGTTAAAAGTAACAGCAATTTGTAAATATGTTGTCAACTATTAAGATATTGTCAATAGATTTTAGGACGACCCCACTGACCACACCTCGCGATTCCTTTTTCCCTTGCCTGGAATTTAAAAACTGTAAGAGTAATATCGTATTCGTAAATTCTTCCCCTCTTTCAATTAAGCCCCTCCTTCTTCTCTCTTAGCTCTTTTTTCAAAAGCAAGAACTTATCAAGCAAATAATTGTCAAGGAAATGATTCACATACACGTATGATATCATATAATAATAAAATATTCTTAACTTAACTTTTTTTAGTGACAAAAGTTCCTTAAAAGCTTCTGGAACTTGGCACAAAAATTTCTGAGGTTTCTTAGCCACAATATTGTAGTTGTAGTTCTAAATATTTCTTGAACTTTAAACCCTCCAGTTTTCGGTTTCTTTCTAGCTGTTTTTTGTTTCTTATAAAGAAAGCACGTGCAGTTAGGATCAAGGTTAGTATTTTTAATGCTAGGGAATAAATATTTTTTCACAAATTTATTGTTCACTCTTGATCAGTGGCTGTCTATAATATGCCATATAATAGATATTTATCGATTTTAGCATTTAGGGAATAGTACGCTTTGCTTCCCCAATATTGTTTTGCTGTGGTTCTTCCTTCTTAACAACGGCGCTTTTTGTGGCAAGCAAGGTCGTTACCAGTGACATAATTAGAAGCGATATGATATATATCGAAACAGGTTGAAATGTTTTCTTTAAAATTGTAGTCGCTTCTTTCGATTCAACTGATGACCTGTCTGACATGTCTGATTGACTTCGTTTCCACTTCACACTAAAGTCATGTTTGCTCCATCAGCGTCAATTCAAGTTGAAACTTAGTAGAAGGCATTGCAGCGTACGCCTTGTTCAATACAACGCGCGTGGTTATGTATTGGTGCTGTCGATATCACAATTTCATGTGCCCACAACACAATGCCGTGTATATATACTGCATGTACCGAATGAATTATGAATATACGAGAGTCAATACTGAATATGCCTGTGCTGAGCCCGATGTCTGCCCAAACAAATCTCGCTTTGACCCATCGTTGTAACAACAAACAGAACAAAAAACAACACGCTTTTTATCAAAAACAGTCTGGCCTATCCCACATCAGGAAGGAATAGACGCGACAAGCCGGGCCACTTTAATGCTCATAGCTATCAAAAAACCTGTTTTGAAACTTGTTTTGCAGCAAACAAGCTAAAATACGGCCACCAGTAGTATTATTTATTGTGATGGTAAGAACAAAAGATCAAGTATAACTAGCAATAAAGACAATCTTGCTCATTGAGAAGCTTGGGGGGGATTTCGGTACAAGATATAATGGCATAAGTATATTATATATAAATGCATTTGTTTCTTTTTTCTTTGACATTACGATATAAATTGTATAAAAAATCAATTTATGCAATCATATCATGATGCTAATTTATGTATTATTAGATATTTTCAAAGTATAATTTCTAGCCTACTTAATTCATTATATTTTACTTTACTTTACTTTACTTTACTTTACGTATCATCATTTATCTTATCACCACTCATTGCTTCTATTGACAATTCATTTTCTTTTCCTCCAATTTGCTTAGGTCTTCCTTTTGCTTGCTTTTTTCCTGACAATGTCCAAACTCAACTATATTTCATCTACAGTGTATTCTCCTTTCCTGCAGTTATGGCATATGCCAAGTCCATCTTTCAAAAACTCCCCGCAGGAAGGAAAATACACAACAACTGCCGCACAGGAAAGACAATTGTTATTTTTTTAAAAATGAATTTTTCAAAACAATTCTCATCCGTTTGTTATCCACCTGCTCCAAAAAATCAGCTGATTTCCATACATGGCATAGCCGCTTGGCAAACCCGTCAAACCGGTTTTATGGTCTATGTCAGACTGAATTGCTTTGGTCTACTCTGTCTCATCTCTCTTCAGCCTCGGTTGCCGACTGACACTGACTATAATTTAGTCGGCAAGTAGAACTTTTCCTCAGTACGAGAGGCAAGACAAAGTTAGTGAAATCCGGCTTTTGATAAATTTTCAAATTCGCAACAGAAAAGATAGAAAGAGGAAAGCAATTTTAAATATGAACAGAACAAAGTGAGAATGTTATAATAGACTTTATATAAATTTCTAAAGCTCTCGAGAACTTTGTGAATTTGTTTTGGTTACGAAAACGGGTTTCATCAAGGCACGTTTAGGCGGAGAATTCACTGATATTTGGAAGGAAAAGGGAGCAATCGCAAAACGACATCATGGCAAAGATGGACGGAAAATATTCATGGGTGATTTGTTTCATGTCCTTTCTTGCTCAAGCTTGCAGTTTGGGATTTTACATTTCATTCGGGAACCTCTTCGTCGCCATCGTTGACGAATTCAAAACATCGGAAAGCAAAGCAGGTTTGAAAGCAATTATTCTGACGTCTGAGTTACTTCATCAATCTTTAATAATGCCCAGTAGACCGACCGACCCTTCATGTTGTGTTTTCATACTTTCGGAAACTATATAATACGGTTGGCAAATATTCGCAATGCCAATACACCAGGGTCTTTTCCCAAAATCTCGAAATATAATTGCAAACGGTAGTTGAAAGATATTTTTCCTAATTGAAAGAGAATATCATGGATGATCTGTCTTTTTGTATAATTTCAAAGGAATTTTCAATAACAACGTTTGTAATAAAACATTGATCAGTCAGATGATGTTTGCAAGTTGTAAAAATACGTTGGCTGAGTTTGAAATATTGAGTATCCATCGTAGAACTAATGTCCTGACACAAAAAAGTCACCCCACAATACTTTAAAAGGCATATTGAAGGCGAAGATGGTCAAGAAAAATGATTTGGTCTTGGCTTTAAATTGATAAATTTCTTTAGGCATTATAGTTTCTTTTGTGGTATAGGTTGATTGTATAGCTTTCTTCAGGTTTGTATGCTCAAAGCGCTTTATATAGAGAAAACATGCATCGTTTCCTCCTCATCACGAGACTTCCACGCCCAGACCTCAAAGTAGCTATGTATATATGTACATGATGTGCATACTTTACATCTACTAATATTTGCTATTGAATAAGTTAAAGTGCAATAACAAACATTTGCACACAGGGGCGTCGCCAGCCCGAAAATAGTGGGGTGGACAAAAACGAGGGGCCCCTTCAGACTCTAGGAAAACGTGGGAATTGCCCTTTTGGCGTTTTTGAACTATTTAGAAAATTTTGGAAAAGCAGTTTTGTCAAGCAGCAGTTTTCGTAACAGTGGGCATCAAAGAGGAAAGCTGCACACCCAGATGTTTTGAGTGGATGAAGATCACCCCCCCCCCCAAAGTTTTTTCAACGAATTTCGAGAAATGAGAAAGTCGACCTCTGAGAAAACTGGGGTGGACATGTCCACCCCAGTCCACCCCGTGGCGACGCCACTGTTTGCACAGCAATTGTGACTAATTACACAGGCTGTTTACCCATCTACTCAACTAGCTAATTGTTTACTTTGTTTTGATGACAGAATATTTAATATCGATATTTTTAAAACATTTGCATGCAAAAGTGAAAAGTAGAGCGATTTTTCAGACAAGGGAATGTTCAGCCTGTTGGAGTCCCCTTTCGCATTCAACAAGGGATTCCAACATGTTGAATCAAGTTAATGTGAATGCGCTGAATACGCATACAATGGAGCTTAAATGGTTGGCTGGTTTGGTTTGTTCAAATAAAAAAGGTTAAATTCGTAAACAATTTTATGGTTTTGGGAGAGCGAAGTCCGTGTACAATGTTCATGTTCATCGTGTGAAGTCAAGTCTAATATAAATAAATAAATCTATTTGTCACAGAACGAAGAGATAGCAAAATAATGACTTTCAATGCAAAACCTCGTGTGGTGGTCTTCTCATATCCTAAGGTCCTCCCTCTGCGAAGCAAAGGATGTGTGCACAACCGTTTTAGACATTTGATAATGATTCTTGAGTAGACACAGAAAAATAGCTATTATCAGGAGTAGGAATACACTTTTCAATGAAATATATAACATTTCACATGACCAAACCAAAGGTTGACCCATTGGATATTTCCACTGTGGATATGTGCAGAGTAATTTCTTGTAAAATGACTTGTGCTATTGCTTTTATATTACCCTATGCACAGACTTTTTAATCAAGTCAAGCTAACAACAAAAGTAGCATTGTATTAGATAGCAACGCAATAATCAAAGACAAAAATTGAAATAATTCTCATGGAAGCGAAAGCTTATCGTTTGCCCTCTCTGTCATCCTGTTTTATTTTCGCAATATTGTAACCTCTGCGAAGGAGGCAATCTTTCATAGGATGCCTGTTTTGGGACAGCAACAAAGTTGCTAAACAGAATAACGGGCATTACAAAAACAAACGTATGCTGGAAAACAATTGCTGTGAAGCGTCGAAACTTTAGAGTTTAGATAGGCCTAAAGCTGTTGTGCCTATAAGCTTGCAGTTATTGGGGAATTCTCATGCGTGAATCCGTTGCATCCACGCCTTAGCAATTCATTCTGAATATTTTTATGGATGAAATCACTGGCGTAGCTGCGATTTGGCGGCGAAGGAGCGAAACCCGGACAAATTCCGACAAACGTAAAATTTGCGTTGTAAATTTTCCGACAAATTTTCCGACAAGCAGCTGGAAACGTTTGGTGGGGGGAGCAGCTGCCCCCCTATAGCTACGCCACTGGATGAAATATAGAATACAATCACTTATAGGAAGCTTAATTTACAACATCACATCACATTGAAGGTAATCCGAAAAATAGTCTTTGGCTCATTGTAGTTATCCCATAGAAATAAACGCAGTTGGTTTTGATCGTAAATGTCAATAGCAACTTTTGTGAGGGAGATCGTTGTGATAATAATTTCAAATTTCAGACTTTGATGGGCCTTTTTATTCTACAATAGCCAAACCCACGGCATAAATAATAAATGAGTTTGGGCCGAGCCCTCCGCAGCAACAAAGCAAGTCATCAAACGAAACTGGTTTTCAAAACCTTGATTAACTTGCTACTATGCTTGCAAGGTCAAGCTTGTGTCGCATTAATTAGTTTTAATCTCGTATCCTGAATTTAGCCAAGGTTAGATGATTCCGTTTCACTGAGAATCTGTCCAACCAGGATGTAACAACATATTTATAGGTCATCATTCATGTTATGGGAAGTCATTGCTTTTGCGTGACAAAGAAACTATGGAATTCAACGACTTCAACAATTTCTTTTTGCATCGAGTGGATTACGATTGCCTTGAATATAGTGCGCTTCACATGACACCTGTTTCAGCTCGCAAAGACTGGGCCACAGACTCTAGTTTTTATTTAGTTTTTAATCAGAGTTTCACGCTAAGGTGCGATCATCATTAGATGTTTATTGATAAAGCCTCCCTCTTTTAAACGCCCTCCTCGAATAGAGGCCTCCTAAAAACATTTTATAAACGCCCGGGCATTTAAACGAAGCATTACGGAATGTTGAAAACCACTCCTCAATTAGAATTAAATAATATTTTGAGGCTATAGAGTTAATCTTCGTCTTAGTCAAAGTTTTGCTTTTGACGATGAGAATCTAACGAAGCTTCTCCGCATTTTCTTGCAGCTCTCGTTGGCTCTATATCATACAGTTTGTGCTTGCTGTTCGGATGCATATCCAGCCCATTGTGCACGCGATTCGGCTGCAGACAAGTAGCAGCGAGTTGGCTCTTTGATGATATCGTTGGGCCTCGTTTTATCCTCGCTCGTTCCGAGCATAGAATTGCTGTATTTGACGTTTGGCGTTTGGTTGCCATGGCTCGTCAGCCGTCTTTTTTCCCGTCGTTGCTCGTCCTGGCGGAGAATTTCGACAAAAACTATGCCCTGGCGGTTGGAATAGCAAGCAGTGGCACTGGTGCTGGTGGATTCATCTTTGCAGCAATCACGGAGAAGTGTCTCGAAGTTTACGGCCTAAGGGCTACATTCAGATACATGGCTATGTTAGGCTCAGTTTTGCTCGTCGGTGCAATCTCATACGGCCCGTCACCGCAAACAGTTGCAACGGTAAAAGAGGTGCGTTCAGGTACGGCAACAAAGACAGAAAAGAAGAAAATATTTGATCTGAAAGTATGGAAGAATGGAGCATTTGTAATATGGTCCATTATCGTGTGCATCATGTTCTTCGTTTACTACATCCCATATGTCCACTTGGTAAGACTTCACTTCACAGATTGATTTCTCGACCAGCGCTAGTATGCGTTATTATCGCCCCCGGGTTGCGTACAGAACCTATTTATGCGACCCCTTGAAAACCTGGTAGCTACGCAAACTACAAAGTTTTCAAGGGGCCGCAAAAATCAAATACAAGCCAATGTTATTGGCGTAAACATGTATGAACTACTCCCTCAATAAAGAGCTTGTAATTTATCTTGAAAGAGATGTTACCACAGCGGGGGGTAAGAAAAAGGACAAATGCCTCAGAGCCTTGAGTATTAAATACTGTAGTCAAATGGCCTCATATTCATTTTCCCAAGGGCATCATTGTCATCTTTGTCTCTGAATAGAGCTATACTTTATTCGACTATATTTGCAAATTTTCCCTTTCTAGGTGAACTTTGCACTCGAGTTGCCGTTGCCTCTTTCGAAAGCCTCGTCACTGCTTGGCTACGTGTCAGTAGCCTCATGCATCGGCAAGATCGTATTCGGAAAGATAGCAGACCATCCAAAAATAAACCGTTTTTACTTGATACAGTTCTCCCTTCTTGTCGTTAGCATATGTCACACGATGGTGCCGTTGTCCACGACTTACGCAGCCCTGGTCACTTACTGCGGTGTGTACGGTGCATTCGACGGCTGCTTCAACTCAATGCTTGCCGTGATTGTCGGCGACATTGTTGGCAAAGAAAACCTGCACAGCGCCATTGGTGCCATGTATCTTCTATCGTCGACCTTTATGATGTTCGGGCCACCACTTGCAGGTAAGCCGTGCATCGGTCTTGTTACTTGTACGCTCCTGTCACCGCCCTTGCCGGGCGATCAGGGCTGCTGTAAACCTACCATGAAACGCTCAATTCCAGAAGGTGTACGATATGTATGCTATCTTAATTCAATGATGCGTGCGGTATTTTGGGAATAATACTTTTTCCTTCTTAACTGCCAGCAAAATCCGCTATGCAAAATGTTTCGGATTCGTGTTCACTGAAAGCTAATATATGTAAAAAGCGGGCGTGAATATTTCCAAAGAATCGAGAAAATCGCATAGGCCTGTTTTCGATGGGAAAGCTAAGTTCCATGGGAGGACTTTGTACCTTGTGTGAGGTTATGATAACAACTTCTACATACTTGAGCTGCATTACAAATTCTTATCCAAAGTAGAAACCCGTATAGAAGAACTAACGAATTAAGACAACAGGGTTGCTAAACAAATCAGCACTGGTTGCGCTGGTTAACAAATGAATCCTTTCTCAACACAAAAAAGGAAACAATAGGCGACCCTTAAAATATGGAATAACAAAAATATAGCCCATTGCTCTTAAGCAATACATAGACTAAATGTAAATTTGTCGGCGACTTTTTACTGTATCTATACAACCCCAGCCACGAGGCTCGTAGTAGAACCTCGTTAATTTAAACATTAATTAAACTGAATGATGCACTCAACCGGTGAACATTATTTCTGCTTTAGGTTACCTATACTCGACGTCTGGTTCATACAATCATCGTTTTTCATTGTCGGCGGTGCAGTTGCATTATCCAGCTGTCTTATGTTTCTCGTACCCTGGTTCATCCCAACAATGTGTCATCAGATGCGGACCAACTGCTCGTCGCAGACAGCGGATCGATGACGGACAGTGCCAACACTAGCTCCATTATTCACCCAAGTCACGTGACCGACACGAAAGAGGAGTCTTGGATCACCTTTGACTCCGGCATCGACATCACTCTAAAAACAATAGCATCACGTTCTCGTGCACTTTGGACAAAGTCAGCAGTCACGTTTCAGCCATTGCCGGCAATTCATCGACAATCACTTCCAGTTCAACTCGTACAAAGCGCCAACCAAAGCCCGAAAGCTCAGTCGTATTATACAAAGGTACATACAGGGACCAAGGAGAGTTCTCGTGCCTGGCAGCATCACTAACTCTTTTGCGGTAAGCAGACTCGATTTGAGTAATTGTGAACAGTTGGTCGTTGTGGATAAAGTGTCTATCGTTTAGTCGCTATCGTTGTTTGAAGAAATAATGCAGCCATGTTACGTACACTGGCTGCAATGTAAATGTTTTCAATAGAAACAATTAGAACTTGCGTGAATCAATGTAAACGTGTATCGTAAGGGAACAGCTGTGAGCTAAAGATCACTACAATTTAAATGTAAATGCGCTATACATAAATGTCAAGCTATATGCTGAAAGAACAAAAGCAGACGAACTGAGCCGCATTCCAGCAGTCCGAGATTCGTCCGAAAACCATCCGATTCCGGACGAATCTGCGTCCAATTCTTGCAAGAGAGTTGGACGCAGATTTGTTCATATCAATGACATTCAATATATCCCGTACTGCTTGGTTATTTTCCAGAATGTTTTTATTTATTTGTTGTTTATTTATTGGTTTAATTGTATTTGAAAACTCAAGAGCATGTTGTGTGTCAAAGTAGAATAATATGAACATTTCAAAGTGGCATTCAATTTACGGGGGGCGGGTTAGAATTTTGGGGAACAGGAGCAGGTGGGTTTTGGTTTGATGTTAGCAAGTCAGGAGGGTAGAAAGCAGCAATTATTGAAAGGGGGAAAACGGTTTATAAGATGTGTTCTTCAGTCAAGAGTGATGGACGACAACTATTACAAAACAAAGCTATAAACTGAACTTACCAAGAACTTTTGTTCTGTTGATCTTGATTGCAGACAGATGTTAAATAGCATATTAAAAACCTAAAATTAGAGTGTGTAGCTTAATTAATTAATTAAAACTGTATTAAGAATTTACGGAATGTGCAGAGCTATTTATTATAGAAATGTGCATGAACTGTAATTTTTCAACTAGAGATAAGAAACTGTGATTCAGTAACATTTTGGGTAGTACATATTTTTTCGTATAATATTTATATTCATATGCGTGAGGTATGAATTTGTTGTGGGACAAAAGGTACATTGTTCTTTTTGAAGCCATTTTTCCTTCAACTATAGAGTGCATTGAATCATTGAATAAGGAAAGTTGAGACTTTGAATCCATTTCCGCAATCTTAGCTTTTGGCCATGATGAAATTAAATATCAGATGCCTTAGGTCAAGCAAGTGTTAAATATTTTCACGATTTTTAAAATCTTTTAATCCTAAAGCTCCTCGGCTCAGAGTTGGTACGGGTCTGATCGACTTAAGCGAAAAAGAACCCAAATCAACGTGGAATTAATCATAAAAAACATAGAGCAAACAACCGTTGTTGCAATTCGACAGCACTCAGTTTTCCACTCTCATTTAAAATGAAATAACAGCATTTACGGTGGCGCAACTATTGCTTCCCTAAACAAATGATGCTAATTAAAGAGCCTTTTGTTCAATAAAAAAATACTTTTTAAAACATGCGTCAGAACCACGTATAGCGTTGTATAGTTACCTTAGATACTTGATTCCATGTTCAGCAAGGATTGTCTTTCTCTCTCTCTCCCAAAAGCAAGAACAAAAACGTCGTAACAACTTGAGCAGCTCCATTACCTGACTTACTTCACTCGTAACTCTACATGGTACAGCTAGGCCATGTCTTTTATGACCAAATTTAAATAATATTCTGTCCTGCATCGAAGTTTCAACAGCACAAAAACAATGCAAAACACATGAAAAAATTATAAAAAATGCTCCAACATTCTTATAAAAATGATATCTCTTTCCCCTTTCTCATACGATCTCAAAAGTCGGCCTATATATTATTAATGTCAGTACAAGTATTTAAGTGATCTAGCCCTAGCCTTTAACAATGTTGTGCTCGGGACCAAATGGAAACTTGGTGATATTTTCGGCACCATCTTCCGTCATGACCAAAATGTCGTGTTCCCGATAACCACCGGCTCCGGGCATTCCATCCGGAATCGTAAGCATCGGTTCCATAGAGATAACCATATTTGGCTCGATGACTGTTTCAATGTCTTCCCGCAACTCGAGGCCAGCTTCCCTTCCGTAATAATGGCACAGCACACCAAACGAGTGCCCATAACCAAAGGCCCGGTACTTCAAGAGGTTGTGCTCCTTGAATATCTCGTTCAGCTCTGCGGCAATTTCACTGCATTTCTTGCCGGGTCGAAGTATTTCGAGACCGCGCTTGTGGACTTTGCAGTTGGCTTCCCAAACCTCAAGACTGCGATCGTCGGCGTGGTCAAAGAACAGTGTTCGCTCAAGAGCAGTGTAATATCTGAAGAGAAACAGAGACAAATATGAACAGTTATGGACAAAGCCTTTTAACCAATCTGGCAAGTTTTCAACTTCGTGTCTTTCCTAATGATTTCATTTTGACACATTTAAGCAAGAAATACTTCCATATCATTTTATTTGCTTATTCTACAGTTGTCAAATAGTGTTGCTTAACAGTGCTTGATTAGAGCTTTCAAATGATGTATTTGGTGTTTGGTCTCTTTGTGTTTGGTCAATTCTATGACGTCTTCAATGCTGTGTCTTCACAACTTAGCACATTTTCGACGAAGAGAGAAACAACAGAGAAGAAGAAAAGAAAGAAGAAAACAGATTGCAGCTAAATAAATGATATAGCTGATATCATACCCTGAAATCATTGGGAAACAGTTCAAGCTTAGTACGTCTCCCTTTTGAATTTTTCTTGTTGTCACTGGGTTGTGTGCACCATCCGTGTTGATGCCCGATTGAAACCATGTCCATGCTACGAATAAAGACAATTATAAACATAAAAGATTTACAACACAGCACAGCAAACTTCAGATTACGCAGCTCACCGACTTCCGAATTACATAATTCAAAAAAAAAAACAAAACAAACGTAATATTATGATATATTTATATAAATGATTTCAGCAAAGTGTCTTCATTGGCAAGAAGAGTGCTCTATACCTTAGAAGGTAGAGCGAAATACAATAGAAGTAACACACAAAGAATACTACATATATGTTGTTACTCGGAGTTTCACGCTATTGCGATCATCAGACAATTATATATTTATATATATATGTACTCACTGTCCATGACTTCGGCGTGAGGGTAGGTGCTGGTAATTTCTCTAATCATTGCTCTGGTGGACGCAAGAGCCACTTCGTATTCGGGAACATTCTCTCCGATTGCATCCCTGACCGTAAAGCCACCAATATCGGCAATTCTGGCGCCGTTTTTGATAAGCGCAATCTCTTCCGCAGACTTCACCATTCGCATCTTCATCGTGGCGTTTGCAACATCAACAAGGTCTGCTTTGGATGGGAGGACGTTCTTCATTTTCGCATAAGCGTCAAGGTTGATCGTATCGAACTCGAGGCCAACTCGACTTCTGGCGCCAACCAGTTTCTGCACTGCGTGATAAAAATTGTCCCGTTGCCAGTCAGTGTACGTGACTGCCTCGCCAAAGGAGCGCCTCCATGGCTGACCATAGTCAATATCTGCGATGAGAAAATGTAACACGAGTTAAATTCAGTTAATTATAGCGATAAAGCAAACACTCTCGGGCGATAAAAATAAAGGAGACGTGCAGGGTCCTTTATGAAACATGTGCATTTGCGACAGTATCTACACACGACACGTAAAGGCAAAACAGTGATACTTGGAATCACCAGAGACTACTTAGGGCCAGCGATTTCCGTGAAGCACTATTCCCATGCCTAAAGTTAGTTTCCCGTGCACGCGACGTGATTTGAAAAACTTCACTGTAAAATTTACAAATCGATTTGCCATGAAGTATTGTTATAACATCGCTATGCCAACTCTCCTCTGCTCATAGGCACAATAGTTTTGTGTATTGAATTTCGAAACCAGACTGTCGCGCCACGGCAGGAAAACACAACACGAACAATACGTGCACACGTTTTTTCATATAAAAAACTTGTATCAGTCCTTAGTTAGTACTACTAAAACGGTTGTTAATTTGGCATGACAATTTGACGAGAATAATTTCGAAAAAATGTCCGTTTCAAAAGCAAAATTTTTAAAGATATAAGCCTTCGTGAAAAAGTAGTCAGATTATATTATAAAAAATATTAGGGTCGTCTGCTCAATAGAATAAAAGATAGACATTAATACTTGAAAGACATGAAAGAAATAACTCAGCAATATCAAACAGACAATTTATATTGGGGTATGAAAAGTTTATTCGGCAGGTTGTATTTATATAACCGGTTTTTCTGAAATGCAAATTTACAAGATTATAGCTGAGGGGCTGTTCATATGAGGTGAGTTGACCCACGGAGGTGGGAGATATAAAATATTTTTGCGTTCATATGGGGGTGAGCTATCCCAACTTACTGTCTTACTGATGACTGACAAGCAAGGCAAGAAATTATAGAATAAAATAATTATTTTCAAATTTTAGTTTGAGTTTGAAAGCGAGACTGGCCCAAATGGTTTTAAATTGCACAGTTTCAAATTACATAGAATGCAAAAGTCACCTCAGGGAGCTATCCCACTTCGGTGGGCCAGTTCATCTTATATGATGAACAGACCCTTTGTTGTGCGCAGTAGCGTCGTGGCTGGAAAGGGTAGGGGCCTTGGCCTCTAGCGGAAAATACGTATTTTTAGTTTCTTTAATTTTGCCCTCTTCTCGGTCACTCGGCCACCTCTATTTCATCAACACGTCATTCAAATTGCATCGTTCTATTTTTACTTGTGCATCGTCAATAATCTTGTCTGTCCTTCTAGAAACACTTTTGCATTGTCATCATGATTTTTAGGAGCACAATTCCTAAAGGCCCAAACTATCAAAACAAAATCAAAGGGAATGGAGAATTTTCTGAATGCTGCATCAGAGTTCCTTGCTGCTGCGCAGCTTCATCGCTGCACAGTGAAAACAAAGGGTTTTAAATTACAAAGTTGACGTAAAAAAGTGATAAAGTAAAGATCGTATTATTTAACAAGATAAAAACCGGTAAAATAATGAAATTAGGAATAGATCATCGACTTACTTGCAGCAACGACTGTCAAATCTTCATCTGTAACAACTAGTCCATAGGGCCTACCAAACTGACAGTACAGGAAATCAGAGAAATAGTTGATGTTGTGATAGGACGTGAAGACACAGGCTTCTATCTTGTGCTCCGCCATGTGCAGCCTTAACTTGTCAACTCTGCTTTGCATTTCCTGCTTTGAAAATGTCGGTACAACCTTCTGCCCCTGTCTGCAGTCTACCAAACGTGGTAGTCCATTATCATTACTGTTGTTGAAGGCAGTTGTACGCAGGTTTTGTTGGAGGCGAAGAGCTCCTGCCACCAAGTTCTGCTTGTTGGCCAAGCTGCAAAGTCTGTTCAGAACACTGCTCATTTTTAAGCACACAGATAAATTAACTCTTGATAGAATTAACAGGACTGGACTGGAGGAGAGCACAGTCACAACACAAGCCCTTTCAATTTCAAGCGCTGGAAGAAAAAGACGCATGAACGGCAATGCAAAATGTGGTATACAGCAACATACTGCGGCTTATTGTTCTGTGCAGGCATGGTATTGGCTCACTGCAATCAGTTTGTCAATCAAACCACAAAGCACAATCACTACACGCAATGCACAAGGAATTGTCAGATTGTATAATTAGCACAATAAACAATAGGAGCTTCACGTCAATTCTGCTCACATATACATGTCCCAAGGCAAAACGCACCGGTTCTTCTCACCTTACGTGTGAAACGAATAAAGACATTGCGAAAGACCATTCTGCTCTGGTACTCTTAATTATAATATTAACTTTGTGTTTCAAATTCAAACTACGTTGTCCAGTGTAATTCATCGAAATGCAATGAACAAATTTACTGCACTGAAATACAAAACTTCCTTGATCACCCCTCAATTTTTTCCCTGAAGCCATCCCCTGGGAAAGAGAATATGCTTCGAGAGGACAAATGCTTGATTCAAGATGGCGAGACGAAGAGTCGGGATAGCGGATGTCAACTGCACCCATGGGTGAACCGTGGAGTCAAATCTGAATGTCCGGACCCTCAGTATCACGAGCCCCAGGAATGAGAAGTGAACGAAAATATTTGACTCTTTGACAACTGCTCCAAAACAAAATGAAATTTGCTTGATTACATAAGGATGTTTTTCACA
>RQOL01000855.1:347104-389893 GCA_013076295.1 Sanderia malayensis
TATACTGGAATGGAACATGCCACGTGTAACTATATGAAAGAAAAACACAACAATTAAGCATGAGCAATAATTCATACAGCCGAAAATCGATACAACCAATATTCAGAAAGGGATCCAGAAATTGGTCTGTATATTTCTAGTTCGTCAAACCGATTGTCAATTAAACCTAAAAGCAGTTCAAGGGGCCAAATGATTTGTTCACGTCGGAAAACTGTATATCGAACTCTATCATAGTCCAAATATAGATGCAGAGTTTTTCAAAATTCCAAAGATTGACGTGTCCCAGTCAGTTATATGCACCTCTCAGGGTTTAGAGAGGAATTGAATAACCAGGACTCTATACCCATAACGTATCTGCGGCCCAGGTAGGTACGTAATAACAAAGAAATTCTTACTTGTACGGTGAGGTGTACTTCTCTTTGCTGTAATCCGGCGTGGGGTCGAGGAGAAATCGCTTTTGCGTCACCAAATAGTCACTGCCAGATTTAGTAATACGCACAACAGGGAAACCCATTTGTCGTGTCCAAGGGTCCATAATCTTCGACACGTTGAATTTATTATTCGAAGCCTTGAAGAACGAAACGAATTTCTTGAAATAATTTGAAGATCCGAGAATTCAGTCAAAAAGCTTGTAACTTCATAATGCTTCGAATAAACCCGTACGTCTATAAAGATGCCTAATTTATTTGGCAAAAAGTTAAATGGCGAAAAGTGTAGGTTAAAAGCCTTCAGTTCGTTTGAACGCTTCACTCAAAATTTTGCACGCCTATCTGAAGTGTTGCGGTATATACAATTATTAGAAGGGTACAAGGTAAATGATAAGACACCGTGGAAGATTTGGTTGACCCACAAAAAAGCTCTGCCCTTTGATTAGGGGTAAAAAATTAAAAATAAAATACCTGAGAAAGGGAATTCCAGAGATCTTCTGTTCTTGCGTTTCGAAATTTGTATTTATTCAAGTAGCTCTGAGAATAATAACAAGAAAATTTGAGAGCCTAGTTGCTCCTAATATAAGGTAATAAAATTGATACAACGACGACAACGTGTTTAACGTCTGTTTAACAAGTGGTCAAAACGTACATTGAGTCCCTTTAGAAAGATGTCATGTCCAAGAAAATGATCAAGCATCATCAATATTGAACAGCCCTGCAATATCAACACACAAATATTATCAAGATGGTATTACGAATATAACATAAAGATACAAGTTTGAGTAACAGTTGAGTAGACCTTCCAAGAGAGCTTCTGATAAAGCATGTTGCAAGAAGTCCATGTAAACAGACCGGCAAAGTATTGTGCAGTTACCAGTAGCTGAGTTTTTACTGGAAGGTAACTATCATCTAAACGTGAATAAAGGGGGATATAGAGTGACGAAGTCAAAGTACAATTACTCCAGGTAAAACGCTCAGTTAAATGGTTCTTTACCAAAACTGCTGATACTTCAAAAGAGCAACAAGTTATAACAGTTGCAGAAAAAACAGGGAATCCAGGAAAATATTGTTGTGCCTGAGCCAAAATGATACAGGCCCAGATTACAGCTTACCTTCTGATAAGAGATGGAGTCAAATATCTCGTTGATTTCGTTCGGGTGGTTAACGGGTATGTATATAGGATGTGACGTAACAAGGGCATCTGATGAAAACGCCGATGCCTGGTCATTGACGACTATCTGTTCCATCTGACGTAGATAAAAAACACACACTTTCAATGTTAATGTGTTAAAAGCAACTGAAATAGCAAATGGCAGTAATCAAGGAGCAACAGTTAAGGGAAGGAGAAATATTGTCGAAATCACGAGAGTTGTCGATAGTCAACTCTGAAGTATGGAACAAATCAAAAGAATAGCCAAATTATGGCAATTTAACTATAATAGTGACAATAAAGAAATCATGAAACTAAAGGGATTTGAGAAGCAGTTGTGTACAAGTTACATTTGGAAATTTTGGGAAACTCCTCACCTTCCATACAATAAAAAGTCGGAAAATAACCCGCGATTTAATTTGCCATGCTTACAAACAATTCATTCTCGTTTAGAACTGAAAAGTTAATGACAACAACAACATACCATGCGCCAATTGGGCTCTGTATAATTGACACCAAAGTATTCCACATAGCTTGCAAAGCCTTCGTTGAGCCACAGGTCAGACCACCATTCTGTGGTTACCAAGTTTCCAAACCACTATGTATATAACACAAATAGTCATTAAAAAGGTGACCCGCAAAAACATTTCCTTCTTCCTTAAATATAAACATATCCCATACATGATCAAACAAATTCATGAAATGGTCAAATATCAAAAGCAAACACCCAGAGACTCAAGAAAAGCCATTCACTAGGCAAAGGGGTATTTCTAATCGGTTGACCCCACGACTCGGGGACTCTCGGACGGGCGACTATACGACCTAGGGAAATACGACCCATGTCTTTAAAACTGCCAAATTTGAATTATTTTCACTGTAATTATTGTAGCGAAGTCAAAGACACTGTTTTGAAGTATGAAACGCAGTTTGGTGAGCATAGGAACAGAAATAAATGCTTTTCGAGCAAGCAATTTTGTCGCAAAAAGCACGCTGTCGTTGCAAATCACTGAGGTTTTCGTATCGTAAGCAAGGAAACTGTGGTGGCAGTAATCGAAATCCTGTGGAGCCACGACATTGACATTTGCACCGTAATCAAAATTCCACCCTTTTCAGAAGCGTTGCGCAATCTGAAACTACCGGTAGTAAGAGAGAACAATTTTAAAGCATTTCATATAAATGCAGAAAGACTATTCTGCTATTGTAACGTCTGTGTTTGTTATCATCCATCAAATATAGCAACAAAATGTGAATATATCACAACATAACAACAGCTAAAACAACGAAGCATGGAAACCTTATCAACGTCATCATGCTCGTCATTATGATCGTGATCATTTTTATTATTATTGCACCCTGCACCCTGCACTGCGCAGGTATATTGAGTTTTTTACCGCTAGAAAACACTTGCAAAGTATTCTATGGGATGCAAAAGGGCCTTAGTTACCCGAGGTTCGAGTTACTCCTGGCCCGACGTATCATGATTTCGCTGTTTTATGAATATTATTTCTTTTGGAGTTTATTTCATTTGTCTTTATCAAGAAAGAGCACATTCTACCAAAATATTCACAATACACAACTACTCCGATCATGTCATTGTAACACAACCTCTGTTTGGCATAAACAGAGTTATAAATTTTTTGATAGATTCTTGAGAAGAGTCATGGACAGGATAGATCTATTTTGTCTCAAAGATGGAATGCATCTGATGATGTTGGTTAATATATAAAATATATTAACTTGAATTAATTATGCACGGATGTTTTTCATCGCGTGATCTGATTTGACGCTCATCAACAAGGAAAGTTGATATATTCCCTCCCTTTGGTATGTTAATGACTTGAGAAAGGCAGGCTATCTTAATCTGGCGTATCAGGTTTTACGCAGTCATCATCAGTATCATCATCATCATCATTCCTGTAATTGCCGTTCCCCCTTTTAGAAAGAACCACTGCCAGCATGCTTGACATTCCATCGTGGCGTGCTTGACACGAAAAAGAGACAAATTGAGAACGAGGTTGTGACTTTGAATGGAAGTAAGGGAGTGACTCGAATGATCTATTTGACCCAGACATTGTTTAGTTTTCAGTTAGAAATATTTACATTTTAGAAACCATTGCAGATTAGAAGGTTAACTATTTGTAACTCTTTATATAACTTGCAGCTTCCAGTTCTAGTTATACTTCTCTTGTTCATGTTGCCGATATAGTTTGTATTTAGAATAAAACGTGCTTGGATTTCGTATGTCTGCATTTATCAAGAAGTAGATCTGAGTAGTTGTGTATTGTGAATATTTTGGTGGAATGTGTTCTTACTTGATAAAGATAAATGAAGTAAACTCCAAAAGAAATAATATTCATAAAAACAGCAAAATCATGATAAGTCGGGCCAGGAGTAACTCGAACCTCGGGTAACTAAGGCCCTTTTGCATCCCATAGAATACTTTGCAAGTGTTTTCTGGCGGTAAAAAAACTCAATATACCTGCGCAGTGCAGGGTGCACTGTGCAGGGTGCAATAATAATAAAAATGATCACGATCATAATGACGAGCATGATGACGTTGATAAGGTTTCCATGCTTCGTTGCTTTAGCTGTTGTTATGTTGTGATATATTCACATTTTGTTGCTATATTTGATGGATGATAACAAACACAGACGTTACAATAGCAGAATAGTCTTTCTGCATTTATATGAAATGCTTTAAAATTGTTCTCTCTTACTACCGGTGGTTTCAGATTGCGCAACGCTTCTGAAAAGGGTGGAATTTTGATTACGGTGCAAATGTCAATGTCGTGGCTCCACAGGATTTCGATTACTGCCACCACAGTTTCCTTGCTTACGATACGAAAACCTCAGTGATTTGCAACAACAGCGTGCTTTTTGCGACAAAATTGCGTGCTCGAAAGCATTTATTTCTGTTCCTATGCTCACCAAACTGCGTTTCATACTTCAAAACAGTGCCTTTGACTTCGCTACAATAATTACAGTGAAAATAATGCAAATTTGGCAGTTTTAAAGACATGGGTCGTATTTCCCTAGGTCGTATAGTCGCCCGTCCGAGAGTCCCCGAGTCGTGGGGTCAACCGATTAGAAATACCCTAGGCAAAGGATGATAACTCAAGAACTGATTGAATACCTGATGAGCAAGCTCGTGCGAAATAACAACAGCCACTCTTTGTTTGTTTGATTCTGAAGATTGGCCAGGTTTGAACAACAATGCCGTCTCGCGGTACGTCATTAGGCCCCAGTTTTCCATGGCACCAGCAGCAAAATCGGGGACAGCAATCATATCTGAAAAAAAAGACAACTATCGTCAAAAACTGTCCTTCCTCATTGTTGGGGGAGGGAGTGGGGGTAATACTATATTGGAACCCACAATCCTGACCCCTCAGTTGCTTCGTGGAATAATTCATTTCTAGTACAATAACTTTGTGATGTAACAAATCATTATTTTGTGTCCTCCAAGATCCGTTATACCAGGTAATTATGTATCCACTACAATTGTAGGTAACTATGCTATGACCGTTTGCTTATGAAAGCGTAGCTTTGGATGATTACCATGAAGATTGTCAAAGCCAAAAACACAAACCTGCTTTGGGGAGTGGGTATGTTATGTTGTAATACTTTTCAAAATAAACCAGAATCTGTTTTCCAGTATCGACGGCATATTGCAACTGGTCCACCTGGTCGGGTGGTGCAAAATATGTCATCTAGGATAAAAAAATACTTTTGATAAAAACATTACTAATAATATCAAACAGATATTATTGTCGCGCCGATAGGACAATGTTAGGGCTTGTTTATACGAGTCTGCTTGCAGGTCCAGCTCACCAAGCGATATGTCATCGACTTCCCATTTTCAGCACAAAAATTGTTGTCTGTTCAAATGAGAAAGCGGGCTGGCCCGATAGAACGACAGCCAGGGAAATTTTATTGCAGCGGGATGAAACTTTTTCACGTGAATATATTTCCTCATATTTTCTCATATCTGCCCGCTTATCGGGAGAGAAACATAAAATGTCGACTGTGCATGCGCAAACGCTGTTTTGCAATTTCTCAATCTCATGTTATAATTTCTATCCTGGCAGCCCGGGACAGGATTTTCTCGATGAATTCAAATCTGTCTTGCTTCATATCGCTTAGTGAGTTGGTAGTTGGCTGGGCCTGGTAAGCGGGCTCATATGAACAGGCCCTTGCACAATGAAGCATAATTTTCCAAATACGCCTAGGAACAGTGAGACAATTTTCTTCAAGAAATAAACTCACCGAAACACCAGAAGACGTCGTTGAAGTCATATTCTTGAAGTCACAGACAATAAACGCAAGAAGATACGTTGGCATTATCATAGTCTTCTGAAAGTTGTCTCTAGTTAAGCCATTCTCCATTTTTGATGATATGATTGGCATGTTGGATATAGCGATGTAATTCGGGTCGTGAATTAAAGAAATGTTGAATGTTGCTTTTAATGCTGGCTCATCAAAGCACGGGAAAGCCCTTCTCGCATCGGTTGGTTGAAACTGCGTGGCCGCAATCGTGCTAGAACGAAAAAGAAGATATCACATATATTACATATACACGAATAAATGCACAAAAGAAAATGTTGTTACAAATACAATTCAAAGAATGTCATTATGTCTCATGCTAAAGGTACCACGTGAAGAATTATCCAAGCCCCAAATGCTTGGGGGTTAATGCGGAGTGTAAAAAACAAATGTATTTTGCTCGTTCAAAGAAATAAACAAAATGTCTGCATAATTCAAGCAAAACAAAAACCCCGAACTTCGACTACTTTCAGCAGGGGCGGAACCAGCTAAAAATCTGAGGGGTGCATAACGGTGGCTGGTGGCTTTGGCCACACCCAATTTCTTACTAAAATATTGGCCACACCCACATTTGTAGAAACCATAGAAGCACTGAGCTGAGTATCAAATAAGGAAAACAAACAGCAGTCAGCCTATAAAATTGAAATCGTGTTTCTTTAACATATTATATTTACATCTCGGCAAACTCCTTTATTCCTTGCAATATCAAATTCAAATTCGTCACCTCACTTTAAAAAATTGAATTACTTTAAAGCATTACTTTTACGGTTTCCAATTCGGTGAATATATTTTATCAAATGCTTAGGCCCATTGAAAATTTATTTCTACCGATAAGGTGAATGGAAATATCATTCGCCACATTGACATTGATACACGCGTGCTGATACATTTATTTTACATCTACATTACACCCCGAGTTACCCCCTGAAAATCAATCTTGCTCCCCTCAATATGCATTTTGATTGGTTGATCTGCCTTGAGTGGTGCAAAACTGAGTTGAGGAGAGCAGAATTGAAGCTTCTTATTGGTTGTTCACACTACTGACAGTACTTAATTTACGGGTCAGGGGAGCAAAGTCATGATCAATCAGGCCGACGTGATTTCATTGGAGGAGAACCTCAGATTTTGGTCAGTAATTTACTGAAAATGTACATGTCAATACGCAATCCACGGGTCAGAGGTGCATACTCAAGATCAAATAATCCGACGTAATCTCATTGGAGGATGATGTGGGATGCTGGTCTGCATTTTATGACAACCTTATAACAAGGCCTTGGAGCAAAACGAAAACAAGACGGTGTTTGGAAAGTTGCTGGAAGCTTGCTCAGGACGCCAAAGATTGTTAAAAATTTAATATTTAGATATTTATGATATTAATAATGGTCATTATTAATTTATTCACATCTGTTGAAAAATCTGAGGGGTGCGCTTGCACCCTTTGCACCCCTCTGGATCCGCCACTGTTCAGTGGAAACGACTTGGTTCAAATAAATATTGAAGATAAAAAGCATACTTCATGTAATTACCGGGTATCATGTGATGTGAAACAAGTAAACAAGTAAACAAGTAAACAAGTAAACAAGTAAACAAGTAAACAAGTAAACAAGTAAACAAGTAAACAAGTAAACAAGTAAACAAGTAAACAGGTAATACAATTAAAAAAGTAAATTTGTTGGTAAATAACAGAAACATGCTTACATCTCTTTTCCGCTCTTCCTCTTATATGTACTCTTGTATAAACCTTTAAGGTTTTTATTTAGTTCGGCACTGAAGTCGAAATGCATGGAATATTGGCCTGGAGTGGCAGGTGACGTCATTACAAAAACATAGTATTCGTTCTTCTTGTATTCCATTGTGTTATTCACCTGAAGAAAACCAACAATAAATTTATGTCAAGTGACGGTATGATCGTTAGTTAATGTTGCTCGAAATGTTGACGTTTTTTAGCATGTTGCATGAAATGTTGCACGCGTTTGACCAAGGCCTAATTTTGAAGTAGAGTTTCTCGCTTGTAAAAAAATTGCAAAAACTGGATATTGCGCGGGTTGCAAGCCAGGTTAAACTTGACCGAAAATATTCTAGTTAGTAAGGTTTAGGTGGGTAAAATATGGGGCAGGCGCGCAAAATATTCCACTCGTTGTAACTAAATCACATAGATCTATTCACCTTTAATTCAGTTCCGTCTTTCTTAATAATGGCTTTCGTGATGTTCATGTCCGCAACGTGAATAAACAGATATTCAGCAGATTTTTCTACTCGGAATTGAACGCTTGACTTTCCTGTGAAACTGAGTTTTTTCAAATCAACGTTCAATGCTACGTCATAATGCTTGGGTTTGATGTACTTTGGCAAGCGTATGTTCATGTATGGCTTATTTGTCCCGGCTGTAGGCATGGGAGTGGTCTTCGCATCTGGGCCTTGGAAGCAAAACAATTAAATATTTCAAAACAAACAACATCAATATTAAATATGAACATAAATTAGAAGTAGCTTTAGCACACTAGAAATTCGAAATGTGTTGACGAAGAAAATTTGACCCAGCTTATAGCTTCTCACATATAACATTAAGTAGGATCCTGGGTATTCGAAAGTGGAGTTAAAAGAGACGGTATAGTTTAAGCATGAAACTAGGAACCCCCAAAAAGGCTGCCTCAAAGGATCCCACATTGTACGAAGTCGAATATGATGTAGGCCCAAGACCACACCCTTGGCCAAGGTTCACAAACTGTTGAACTGTTCCTTGTTGAAAATCAAATTTTGCAAAAGAATAAATGATGTAGCCTCCAATACATCTCAAATTTCACAGCTAAATTTCAGATAAAAAAGATATACCTGTTGAATTTGTTATCTAACTGATTAAATACTCACATAAAATGGCTTAAAAACATTTAGTTACCTACCTTTTGTCAAGCCTTTAGACAGGCATGCGAGAATAACAATTAATATAAACATTATACGATTCGAAGTTTACTATTAGTATACGAAATTAAACCAGGAACATATTTTAAAACTTGGTTGGTATGATAAAGGTAACGTGATATCATTACTCACCTTTGGTTGACATGGAAGATTTTGTAGCTGGGGCTGAAAAGCAAAACAATAGATTTTAACTATAATCTACAACTGTTTCATGAGCATTAAAATTTATATGTCCAACAAAGGCACAAATTTTTGTGGTATAGCTCGATAAAACGCCATTGGGAACCTCAGAGAGCAAATATCAGCATGCTAGAGGTGGGGGCTTATTCGAGGGGGGGGGGGCAATTCGAGGATTTACGGTATCTACAAGAATGATGGGCATGAAAATTGCTGAGAATTGAAAATAATTTGAAGCTTACATTTCGTTAAAACTGAAGGTGTTAATCAACGATGCGTTAATTAGAGACAACGTTAAAGATTTACAAGCTGCCCGGGACACTGAGAGAACCAACGAGATTTTCCAGGGACCTCTTTGAGTTTTTATACGAAAGTGTTCCAGAGATTCTGAAAGCGACCAAGGGTCACAGAAGTGATGCGAACAAATTTGAATTAAAATGTCTAACAGAACAAAACAGGACAGAAAACACGACTTAGCAAACGTCAGAATGGTAAGCACAAGAAACGTGCTGCTGAATGTGTTGCTTTCTGCTTGGTTAAAAATATGGCTTGCAATTATTTTACGGCGTTACGTGCCCCCCCCCCCCAACCCTTGAATACTTTATGACAGATTGTCACCAGCACCCCCAACTGTCTTGGATGATCCACTTGGCCTCAACCCGCATAGCTGGAGCTTGTGTAACACGAACTCTGTCAAATTCAAACAAAATTCCCATCCTTTTATAGATCACCAAACAACCATTATAAAAACAACATCTAAAATTCGAACATTTCCATGCTTCTCTAGGGTGTTCGAGTTTGACAAAATTCACTGTACGGGAAATGCAATAAAATATGGGGCGCGGTGGGTCTAGCTACCTTTAGTCAGTGGTTTCTTCGTCGGCTTATTCCCGCCTTGATTTCCTGGAAAGAAAAACTCGCGATATAATAAAAGCCAGCCAGTACAGAATAGATACGGTCAATGGGGGCCGCTATTGAATATGAACTTGTGGCCGAGGGCTTCAACTCGCGGAGCTGAAGTGGAGCTCACACGCATAGCAAGAGAGGGGGCATGCATTAGACCCAATTTGCATTTACCATAAACGTTTATTACATCACAAATTGCTTGAAAACAAATACATTTTCATCAATAATTTCATTTCAACACTAATTAGTATTCATCGAAATGTCCGAAAATATTCCGATGTTTCTGAAATCTGAAACCCATGATCCAAACCAATGGAATTTTTGTCAGCACCATAGGACAATTCTCGACTTACCTGTTTTAGCTGAAGTTTTATATTCCTTTCCTGGGCCTAAATACGCAGCAATAACACCAACTAAAATTACCACTACAAATGCACCTATCAACAAGGCAATTGCAGCTGCTTTCTTGATGTAGAAACCATTTCTCTTCTTTGGAGGAGTAACAATCGTAAATGTATCTCGTTCGCCTTCTTCGGGTTCCATATTTATTTCGAGATAAGAGACGAGAGGACACGATAATTTATGTTCGACAATGTCTGAACAGACTTTTTGCTAAGCTATTCACTGACCATAGGGAAAGGAAAACACAACTTCCCCCACGAACAATAGTCTGTCGATCCACTTGTATTTTTTAACGAAACTCGACAGCATGCAGATATGCAAGCCAAATGTTTTCAACTTCAAGTGCAGACAGTCTAACGGTGTGTGAATGTTATATTTGAATTAAACATCATCAAATCCACATCACCTGGAGAGGATGCGACCCAGCTGAAATCGGGGTGGGAAAAACCACGTGTGAATGAAGGTAAGGTACTCTGGGTACATAAGGTATTTTACAGCAAATATACAAAACCACAGGAAAAAACCAGATCTTGTTTTAACTCTTGCAAAAGCAACAATCAGTGCACATAAAACGGGAAAATGGATATAAATGAGGATTTTAGGGTTCCAGAAATAGTTAATAGGAATTAAAAGATCCGTATTTTATTCACGAGCAGCTATTCTCAGTCATGAAGAAGTGGGCCCTTGGCGAGATTCTGAGACAAATGATGTGAAATAATTTAATTAAATAAAATTTAATTGTTTGAAAATAAAAAAAATATGTCACTTCCTTCTCTGGGTTCGCCAACACATTGGAAATGTGAATCCTGCTGAGATTATTGATAAAGCTGTTGCAACCAAGACGGTAAGCTGTGCCGACCAAAATATGCCAAAATTTCGCAAGCATTAAATATGTTCGCAAATAAAAGGTGAAAAGCTGTTTGCTGAGGATTAAGCACTTCTACTTGTGGGTTGTGGTTTGTGTTTTACCAAACAATCGTGATGAAAAAACCAAACTTCCGTTTCTCTCTCGTTGCCAAGACCCATTGATCACAACATGTGACTGAGTGACATTTGTATTCCAAATGAATTTTCTTCAAACGGCTCAATGAAATTTATGGTTAAGAAATTTGTTCGATAGAAACTAGAAATGATTCTCAAAATTTTACGAAACTCCACTACGGGGATTAATAAAAATTGAGAAGCTGTAAACATTTGATTTCTGACAGTGCGCATCTTCGGTATTACATACGTTTTTGTATGAAAGTTATTCGGAACAGTGGGGCAAAACTTTCTTCGCAACTTCCCAGTGGAGGTACTAAAACGTTCTCTGCTTTACGCCACCGTACATTTAATTGACGGAAGAAAAATGTTATGCTATTAACTAACAATTTTGACATTATAAGTTTATAATATGTAATATATATTAAAATAAATAATCACATCAAAACAATTATTTCGTACGGCAATTTCTCCTGCAACCTTTTGAGCATTAAAATTGTTTATCTTCTTAGGTTTCAAATACAGTACAGTATGCGGAAAGTTTTTTACGATTGGATAGCAGAGTTGTACTTTGTTCTTATAAAGCACTTCCTTAGGTAAAAATGTGTAGCGAAGCGATTTCCTAGTGCAAAATTTAATGAAATTTCCGAACATGCAGTGAAAGATATATTTCAGTGAATCACTGGCGCCTTGATCCCTAATTTCTCCACATGCATTCGTGAAAATAAACCTCGTGGCATTGTTTTGTTAAGGGGCGGGCATTGCTGCTGTGGAAAGCGCCAATTGAATGGGTGCAGATTGTTGAACATGGATAAAATCAAAACACCAATAGTTTTACAAACACAATGTCAGCTAGCTTGCAAATCGGGGTATTGAAAATGCCTTTCTTTTGCAAGTAATTCAACATTTGTTAGCAGTATGGCTTCAATCGTTTGAATAACACATCTTTATTGCCGTTCATTGTTAGTTTGTTCACAAAGTAATCTAATCAGGGTTACCCACGCGTTTGATTTTACATCTCGGCAGTCTGACATTACTAAAATTTTCAATAATGTATTAAAAAGTGAAAATAGCTGGCCTATATATGCATTTTAAATTGCGAAGTAGAACAAATTAGGCCATTTGTGAACGATAGAAAGATGAAAGTAAAAAGCGAAAATTGGCATGGTAGACCCTCTCTTCCTTCCTTGCTATTTCCAAGGATTCTCGTGTTGTCTATGGGTTTATAGAAGTCAAAACCTCCGTTGAGACAACGATTCATTCTTCATTTGGATTGTGAGCTTTGAAAATATATGGGCACAGTTCAAATAAATGCACTCTCTTGCTTTGCTCGTTTCATATTTGTCTGTCATGAGGTCCTCCTTTGTGTCAGCACACCAACTATATACGTTTAGTTTCCATGTATGAATATATATAGCCTTGGGGTGTCATCAAATTCTTTTCTTACCTTTTTTAATTGTTTACAACAATGAGTATTGCCTGAATAAGCAAGGACGAAGAGGCATCATAATAGTTGCTATTATAAAGCATACCTTGATTTGATGAATTGCTGGTCGATGTGGCCTTGTTTGCTGTAGTCGCGTAAAGTATTACGAAAACGACTGCCAAAACAGCAAATACAAAGCAAATGCAGAGTAGAATGTTCCATTTCTTCTTTGAAACCTTCTCGGTTTCCCCAGCGTTGAATTCAAGTTCGAGAGTTGAGCCGTTATACGAGGCCATGGTGTTGCAGTGCAACAGAACTTTACTCAATGATGGCAAGACAAGAATGCGTGATAAACTCCTTTTCTTTTGGTCTTGCGTCTGAGGTCTGGTGCGAGGACAGTCATCGTTCTCATCAAATTTTGTTTCCAAAAATATACAACCTTTACTGGCACGACCTATCTTTCGCGCCAACATCGACAAAGTTTCTCGAAATAAATGGAAATTCTCACAATGGTGATGTGATGTTAAATTTATACGACAATGATATTTTCGATGTTCTTGATCTGTTAGAACTCACAGGTTCTTATACGTGGGTTTTTACTGTATTGGATTTCATGCTGGATATGATGGATTGTAATGGGGTATCGTTCACACAATGCCACTGGCGTGGGAGTAAGGGGCACGTGCCCCCTTGCTTTTTGCAAAATGTGAAAAATGCTCCTTCTAAGAGTAAATTTGTCACGTGTCATGCCCTTTTCATTACGCTTCCCCCTCCTATATTTAAGTATTCTCCCATTCTCCTGCACGATACCGTTTTCATTTCGCTTCAGATTTCAGAGGTAAACCGGTACCGTAAATCTTCGCATTGGCACACATAGCACACCTTCGAAAAGACCCCTTCCCCACACCCCACCCTAAGACTACAAATTGTTAATACCCCCAAATACGCCTCACCTACCTAAGCACGTTGATCTTTGCCACTACACAAGACCAGGTCTTCCAACGTGTTCACTTTGGACTCATGTAAACGTATGAAAACAGAGTCAAGTCGAAACGTAACCTCTTTCTCAGTGTGACAGCTTCGTTTTCGATTGCATTTGGCGCCAAATTTAAAACGTTTTGTTTGATAATGGTGGCACAATATGCAGAGTCAGAGTGGTAAAACAGTAGAAAGCGAATAGAGAGAAAGGGAAATCTAAGGATGAGCAAATTCAGTTATCGCAGATGGCGGAAGAATGAGATGCGAAAAACCGTCAATGCTTCGGTCGTTGGTCTATCTAAAATCTAAACAGTATCCAAAATTGTTGCTCAAGTCACGAAGGTAATATTTGTTGCTCTCGTTGACGTTTGCATTTCATTTATTAAATAATCCATTTGCATTTATTAAAAACTACTCAAAATGCTAAATTCACGAATTTATCGGAAAAGGCCAAAAATCAGTTGATCAAATGTAAAATTCTAGCCTTGCCCCCCCCCCCAAAGTCTGATCCCACGACGCTACTGGAAGACAGAAGGGTGTTAGATTAGGGCCTTAATATTTTGTCGCCAAGGCTACTTTTACCAAGTTTCGATCTCCTTTCTCAAATTTTAAATTTTAACTCTACAATACAAATAAAGCTGATTTTATTTTGTTTATTTTATTTTTATTCTATTCTATTTTATGTTATTTTATTTTGTTTATTTCAATCTACTTATTTTGTTTACACTCTTTTTTCTTTATAAGAATAAATTTTATAAGAATATTGAGGCTCAAAATTGCAAAAAAACAATGGAAATTTAAGAATAACAATGGAAAAGATCGAGGCTCAGAAAAATTTTAAGTATTCTTATAAAAAAAAAGAGTGTATCTTAGAATCTATTTATTTAACTTATATCGAGCACAGGACAAACGAGGATAGCAGTTTCACTTTTATTTATATTCTCTGTATATAATTCTAAATACTGACATTTTTATCCTGTATAAAGTTTGATTAATAATAATAATAATAATAATATTAACGATGATGTTTTGAAACAGCGGGGACCGAGGCGGGAGCAAAGCAAAGCGTGTCCGTGTGAAAAGAGACTAGAAATGAAAACGTTGTCGTGGGAACAAGAGTGAAAAATACATACCTTTTTGTGCCTCTGGAATGGAATCTGATGCGAAATGGAAAAAGTCTGTAAAAGATAGTGTGGATTAATAATAATGATTAAAAATACCTGTTACCAAGTGAAGTAGAATAAAAGAAAAGATGCCTTTTCAAATTTTTTTTATTTCACATTTTAAAAAACAAAATTATACAATATTATCGATAGTCATTGGCTGGATAAATTTAAACTTATTACCGAAAACATTGAAAAATAATTCAAGATTGTTCCTGGATACACAATTGTAATTAATGTAAATGTAATTACATGATTTATTGATGAAAATTCAAAGAGCTGGATGAGATAATGAGGAAAAAGTTATAATCTTTGATTTTGATCTGCATGGGTTTTGGTCTGGGTTCATATCCATCCAAAAATAATCAACTCAAAACCCAAGTTTCTTACAAAAAACGTGATGTAGCGAGGCTCTTAGTCCCGAAGCATTAAACAAAAACAATAAAAATAGTAGAAAACGTAACATGAAATAAATCATGCCACTTATTGCGTTGCATTGAATAACATGTATATGATGAGATGCAAGTCAAAAATAGCTACAATACAATTTGGAGTTAAAACAATTCAGTTGTCATATAGAGTAACTTTTTGGGTGATTGGTTTACGGCAGATGTGACATTCCTGCAACTGAGGTGAACAAACATTGCAGCAACTGTGACCACAAGAAAATGCCACAGTGCGTGTATTGTCAAAACAAATATTGCACAAGTTACTGCTATCTGCATCAACATCATCTTCAGGTGCTGGGCCTACAGAAGTATATATAAGTACAATATAAGTTATGTCTGGCCACATGTGGAATTTTGTCAACCTGCTTGTTCACAAACAATGTTGGGAAGAAATTATATAATCTTACCAATAACTTGTTTGTCAACGATTTCCATAGAACACTGCAAACATCTCTTCATTCTCGTTGAGCAAGCTATGAAAAACATTGCTTACAATTAGTTTTAGACCAGGAACAGATTAGATAAAAGCAATAAAAATCAAAACAGCATACCATGGCAAACAATCACGTGGTTGCATGGCAGCATTCTGATATTAGCTTTGTTTTCTTCACAAAGTTTGCAAATTGGCATCGAGGAAGGCAAAAATGCAGAAACACTCGTAATCTCTCTCTGCCAAAATAAAATATACATTAGTACTAGGTAATAGTCAGGATAGCATATAAATAGTGTCGTAAATAGGAAGAATAGAATATAATTAAATGTATGCATGAAACCTTGCATTCCTTGCATTTCTTGAAATTATCTGCACATGACTGACAACACAGCTTATGACCGCATGGTTTAAATTCAGCATCAATAAGGAATTCCTTGCAATCCCGGCACACATCTGCATTTGTTACTGCACCTGGACCAGGTGATGAAGCAGCACCTTGGACAGTATCTAGTGCAGTCCCAGAAGGCATGTTGCTTCTTGGTGGGGATGTGGATGTTGGTGAACTAATTCTAAAAAATAATTCAATGAGGTAGTTGAAAATGAAACAAGGGATATCCTATCCGAATATTTGCGCTGTGGAGATGTGCACATTACCGTAATCAGCTGGAACAGCCTGGATGAACTTTGTATGTTAGTACAAGAAAGGGATGGCTATGGCCTACAGAAGGCAACATTTCTTTGTTGGCCTGAAATCGTAGCTTTTTCCTGGATTTACATTGGCTATTACTAAAATGCTGAATGATCAGGAATGAAACGAAGCATTCCTGTTCATTCCTCTTCATTCCTCCTTCGTTCCTGTTCATTCCTGTTCGTTCCTGTTCATTCAGCATTTTAGTCATAGCCATTTACATTGGATAAAATGTAAACTTGTTGAAATAACAAGCAACATGAGCGGAGCCACTAGCACGATCACGCACAGCGACCGAGGACCGAGCATTTTTGACTCGTTGGAAGCATCAGTTGAAAAGAAGAAAGTTTTCTAGCTGTAATGTTTATGCAACTAATACAACAATTATTACGGTGGCCGAGATGGGCCACGGAAAATTTCAATTCAAATCGAGAAAAGGTTTCCAAAATCGAGACAACTTTTTTCAAAATCAAGAAAGGTTTTTCAGAATCGAGAAACATTTTTCAAAATCAAGAAAAGTTTTTTCAAAATCAAGAAAGGTTTTTCAGAATCGAGAAACATTTTTCAAAATCAAGGAAAGTTTTTTCAAAATCAAGAAAGGTTTTTCAGAATCGAGAAACATTTTTCAAAATCAAGGAAAGTTTTTCAGAGTCGAAAAAAAAATTTTTCAAATCAAGAAAAAATTGTCAGAATCGAGAAACAATTTTACAAATCAAATCAAGAAAAAAGTTTTCAAATCAAAATCACGCTTACACGATCGAAATCACGCAAAGCACGATCGAAATCACGCTTACACGATCAAAATCACGCAAAACACGAACAAAAATTGCAGTATAATATATTAGTCACTCACTGTCAGGAAGAAGCTCCAATACCTAGGCCGCTTTCATTATCAACATGTATTGCGCTCAATGCGGGCACAATCTAGGCCTACACGAAGATGTATTTTGCTGTCAATGTGGGTCCATCGTGCACAAGGGAGAGCATGAATATCAAAGTTTGATGGTAAATTTGAATTTAGAACAGAGAAAGAGGCTATTACCTACTATTTTAAACGTCACTTTTCCAACAAGACAATCGTAATGTTTTTACAACAGTACCAAGGAATTTCAATCAGTGTCAGGACACTGAAAAGACGTCTTTCTGAGTATGGTCTATCAAGAAACCAGCATAAAAATTTAGCAGATGCATCTATTAGGGAGATCATAGAGAGAGAGATACATGGTCCATCCTCTTTAAAAGGCTACAGGGGAATGTGGAATACCCTGAGATGTTCATATGGCATTATTATCCCTCGTGATAGGGTGATGAGATTATTAAAAGATGTTGATCCTGAAGGAACTTCCCTGCGCCAAGCCCGTCGTTTACATCGAAGGGTCTATACATCACCAGGTCCAAACACATGTTGGCACATCGATGGGTATGACAAACTGAAGCCATATGGCTTACCAATTCACGGATGCATCGATGGATTTTCTCGAAAGATATTATGGCTTCGAGTGACAAGAACCAACAACAACCCCCTAGTGACGGCTTTTTTCTTTATCCAAAAATTAAGGGAACTGAAATGCTGTCCCCAGATTGTCCAAACTGATTGTGGCACAGAGAACGGCATCATAGCAGGGATTCAAAGTTTTCTTTGGCAAGACGAAGGAGCTCATAGATATGGTTTTTCACCCTCCAACCAACGTATAGAGAACTGGTGGTCTCATATGAAAAAATCGTTTTCTTCGTGGGTGATTGATTTTTTCAAGAATCTTGTCTTGGAAGGAATTTTGATCCCTGGTAACCACATCCATATGGAGTGTGTGTGGTTCGTATTTTCTGATTTTCTTCAGACAGAGTTGGATAATGTAAAGTTCCACTGGAATACTCACCACATCAGGAAAAGTAGGCACGACACTGTCGGCGGGATTCCCGATGTTCTTTTTTTCATGCCAAACGCAACAGGTCACACTGATTCAAAGAAAGAGCTCAGCGAGCCAGAGATTAACAATGTAACCACTCAAAGGAACATCGAAGCAGAAGCATTACGATTTTGAATGAACATGATGAAGAACTGTTCCAATTTTTTCAATACGTAGTAATGAGGAACAACTATGCTTTCCTCCCAAGACATGGGATGAAGCAAAACAAGTATTTTCGAGGATAATTGAACTATGCTAATTCTTAAACAAGCCAAGAAAACATTTAACAAAACATTTAACAAAACAAATTGACTGCAACAAGCAAATGAACTAAAAATATTGTAGTGTTTTATAATCTTTACACATGTGAATGGCAAGCAGATATTAGCACAATCAGATAAACCCACTCACTGCAATAACTCACTTTTTCTGCACAGAAGCCCCTTTTACCTAGAACAGAAAAATTGTGTTTCTCTGATAAGTGGGTTTTCGTCAAAGTAAGTGGGTTTTTCTCAGATATAGCAGGTTTTAAACCTTCTTCCTGCTGCATGCTTCATCAAGGATGAGTCATACTTGGATGTGACAAAGATTGTTTACATAAGCTATAACTCACGAACTGAGCAATGAAAAATATGGGAATGAACCCCCCCCAAGACTTATGTATCTTAGAAAAAGACCCATTGTATATCTGAGAAAAACAAGTTAGTTGATCTGGGAAAGACCCACTCCATCTAAAAAGGTCTTCATCTGTCCTAAGAAAACCAGTCTTTCAGATACAAAATCACACCCAGCTTATCCGAAAAACTTAACTTGTTTTGAGTAAATCAGGTTTCCCTGCAAAGGGGAGTTTATTGGGAAAAACACCCAAAAAGTGGGGTTCATCTGATTGTGGTGATATTCACTTGCCATACATGTCTATAACTTTGCTCAAATATGACATCTTCAAATCATGCCAAAGTCTGGAGCTGAACAAATGTCTTCCACAAAGCTGTCATGAATGCCTCTGGTGTTGCAGAATATCGTGGAGATTACAGGCAATGTTAGCACCAAGGAGCAGGTATTGGCCATAATACCCATCCCATACTGCTCTGGTTTTGGGTGAATGAAGGAAATGGAACCTTTGCCAACCATATCTTTGGTGATATACTTTGAACCACTGCAGAACTTTAGCACATCGGCCAGTGAAACACATCTCTCCACGTGAATTTCAGCTTCATCTTCCAATTCGATTGTTTGACGTTTTTCTTGGGAATCATACTGAAGGCCTTCCAAGAAACTGTGAGGTTTGAAGTAGACATCTTCTTCTTTCTCTCGCATTTCATTTTTATCAGCATCACATGTGTAATTTATTGTTGCAAAAAACTGAAAGAAAATCTGAGGCCTTCAACGAATCAGGGGTGCTAAAATTCCAGTCTGCTTTCTTCATAGTGATTCTGTAGTATGGATAGAAGACCCAATACATCAAGACCTTGTATAAAATCCTCAATTTGTGATGCACATGCTAAAATGCAGTAATGATAGGCAACTTTGTCATAAAGTCATACTTATCCTTGTGTCGAATGGATGGATTCATCACCCCTGCAGAAAATCTTTCCGGAAAAGAGTCTATCTTTTCATTGAACTCCTCCTCCGTGGCTGCAACCTTTATTTGGTTCAACTTTGATTGAATCTCAAAGTCTGGAATATCTGCAATAGTTGGGTTTCACAATGGACACTTCAGAATTCTTGAGATCAAGGCAGGCATAAAGTAGCGAGGACCTGCACATCCATGGATAGGGCAATTGCCACCAATGTACCAAAAGACGGAACTCTCCATTTTGCAATCTCTCTGTGTCATGCAGAAAGGTGTATTGTCACACCATTTCCAGTGCAGAATAGAAACCTTTTTGCATCTTCAAAAAGGATGGTAAAAAATTCTTTCAGAGGCCCTCCTGCATCTACGCCTGCCTCGCCAATAAATTGCACTCTTATTGGCTTGACCCATCCCTGAATAGCCTAGCAAGTTTTTGCGACGCATCTTGCCACACTCGTCTTCTTTCACAGCCAAAACAACTGTTTCTCTATCCTCAGATTCCCTTGAAAAAGCACTGGACAAAGTTCCCATTTTTTCACTGTAAGTAAGATGAATCTCATCTTCCTTTTTGGGTTTGTCTTCCACATTTGAGCTTGAAAACATAACTGACATTGCGCCTTCGAATTGAGGGGGTGGATCATCTTCTTTGCTAAGTGTTTCAGTCGAATGACAAGGATCACTTGAAAATAATGTTTCAAAAGCAGGGGGAAAGTTGAATATTTCTTCTGTAAATGAATCACAATCTTTAGAATGTGCATTCCCCCCTTCAGCATGATCACTATCACTGTCTACAATGGTAGTGACCTCAGTGACCTCTGCACTAGCTGGCTCGAAAACTGCCAGTGGGCATAAGTAGAAATTTAGTTGGGAATATGGTCGTCCCAGCTCTTCTTTGTAAACATTCAATTTGAAAGGCAGCTCATCATTTCCAGGAACAGTGATCACTTCCTTGTAGTCAGGGATACAACAGAACATATACGTCATTAATGAACGACTGGTCATGATCGGAATGTTTCTTTATGGCTTCATTTTTCAGATCATCTCGATCACAAGAGTCTTTCACCTTCACTGGCAGCCTTTTCCCTCTAAGAGGTTTCAACTCACCGTAACTGTCCCGACCAACCATTCCAACATTGACGTGAACTGCTCTGCTTAAAGGCGTCTTCAGATTCGGACGTTTAGAGGACAGATTTAGGCCCATTTTTCCCAGTGTTGTTCCTGCTGCTAGATTGGCCTTTGGCTTAAAATGGCGTTGCCTTTCCTCTTCCGCGTTTTTTCGAGAAACTCTCCAAACTTAAAGTGCTTCCCCCATCTTTCAGTGCTTTACCACATTTTGAGCAAAATCTGTCACTTTCAGCAGGCGCTTGAGACCCGCAGCTGCTGCAAAATACTGCCATTTTGTCTTGATTGATGGAATGACGGATATGGCGAGAGGTTGGAGCTCGCTCCACGTGTCAAACTCAAAACCAAAGGGTCGACAACGTGACTTCGATCGTGCTTTGCGTGATTTCGATCGTGTAAGCGTGATTTTGATTTGAAAACTTTTTTCTTGATTTGTAAAATTGTTTCTCGATTCTGAAAATTTTTTCTTGATTTGAAAAAAATGTTTTTGACTCTGAATAACTTTTCTTGATTTTGAAAAATGTTTCTCGATTTTGAAAAACTTTTCTTGATTTTGAAAAACTTTTCTTGATTTTGAAAAACCTTTCTTGATTTTGAAAAACCTTTCTTGATTTTGAAAAAAGTTTCCTCGATTTTGGAAATCTTTTCTCGATTTGAAATGAAATTTTCCGTGGCCCATCTCGGCCACCGTAGTATTTCACTTTTGTTTTGGGAAATGAAATTTTTTTAACTTTGATGAAACAAGATCGAAAATTGAAGTCAAAATGATTGCTTGAGTGGTCTCAAAACAAATGTTTTTTTAATTTGCTGCGTTCAATCCTGAAAATTGAATCCAGGGTATTTTATGTCCAGGAGTTTAAAAACGTGAATATTCAATAAAATTAGTTATTCGGTTTTGCTCAAGCTCAACTTTTAGCTTCGCAACGTTTATCTTTAATTTGATATTGATATTATTTTCTTCACTTTCTTCACTTCATTACGTTTCAATACATTGATTGTTCCGTTGTTTGACATTAATGCGCGCGCACGTATTATTGTGGGTGTTTGGCAAATCCTAATCTGGTAAACAATACGCTAAACTAGCCATTGTTGTAGCCATTGTCTTTATGGAATTAGCTGCTGCCATTGGCCAATTTCTCGCCTTCTCACTGAAGCGTATATCCTGCACACCGTCTGTATTTTAATATTTGCTGCTTACAGCGCAAATAAATACAGACACGTCCTTAGCAAAATGCAAAAGCAATAAAAAGATATTACTTGCTCACATAGACATCCTCTTTTCTTTAAACTTCCCCAAAATATTTTTAATGGCCGGTTCTGTGACGATGTCCAGTGAGGACTTTCCAGCATGGTTGCAGTGGTGAAGGTCGGCACCTTCTTTTACCAAATAGCATGCTATGGCTAATGGACTGGCCTTTGGCCTATCAATCTGAGAGAATATCTGAAAGAATACAAACATTTACTTAACTCAATCGAAAATGGGTAGGTAATGGGTCTGAGCTTATCAAGAAGCATAAAAATAAACAGAACAAAAGTTAGGTAGAGAGACCTCTGCAATGTCTGGTACACTTTCAATTCCAGTTAATTGCTCAGCAACTAACGACATATTTTGAAATCTCTTCAGGACAATATGCAACGCGTGTCACCATCATTATCTTCTGACATAACGTTGGCTCCATGAGATATTAGCAATTTCATGATGCCTATGTATCCCTCCATGGCAGCAACCATAATAGCAGTGTGTCCCTTGCAAGTTTTCAGCTCCAACTGGCAATTTCCCTGAACATTAATACATTCGTTACAAGCTATTACAAACAATAGTTGAGATAATAAAAATTTTTGCTCAACAATTTGAAATGCTTGTACAGATATACCTCATTAAGCATAAAGTAAACAATATCTTCGTGTCCCTGGTGGACAGCAAAGTGCAAAGGCGAAAGTCCATCTTTCCTTGTATGTTACGAGTTCTGGGGCTTTATCAGCATCAATTTTACACCGCTGGATAAGAACATATTTAAAACTTCACCTTTTGGTGGCAAGTATAAGGGGACGGAAGATGACTGAATCAGATAGTAATAAACACAGCAAGCTTTAATGTTTTAGAAATGCATCGTTGTTTGTCAGAAGTAAGGAAAGACAACTAAATAATAGAAAACGAATCTATTTCTGTCTATGCAATTATAACTGTTGTTTCAAAAGATGGATGCAACGTTGAAATTGTAAATTGTAGCAAGTAAAAATGCGTACACATGATTTCCTTTGATAGCAACATGCAAAGGATTGAATCCTTGTTTGTTGTAAACGCAAAATCTACTGAGGGTAGCCTCAACAAATCTTCACAAGGTCAGTTCTGTCTTTAGCAATTGCATCATGAAGTGGCGTGTCCCCTTCTTTATCCTAAATGAAATGGGCACCCAAAAATATATACACAGCACAGAGTCTATATGTAGATAGTAAAGCCTTGACTGCTAAGGTAAAAAACATACTGGCAAGCATAAAAAGATCACTGAAATGTATTCATATACCAGAAATCATTTGCAAGGCATACGGGTAAAAAGAGAGAAACCATAGAAGATCAACCAACCATCCTTACCTGGGTGTTTACATCAGCACTGCTATCAGCAAGTGTTCTTACGATTTCCACCCCTCCTTTCCAAACTGCAATGTGCAATGCTGTCAAGCCTTTCTTGTTTTGCAAGTCAAGGGCAGCCTTATTTCTTATCAACAGCTTGACAAGCTCCAGGGATGAGCCTATCGCAGCATAATGCAATGCGGTATCGCCATCATCGTCCTGTTAAGGTTGAAATGAAGATATCATGACAATTATAGTATGAACAGGATAGTTTGCAATATATACAAAGTTGAAAAAAATGGCAAAATATAGTAGAACAAGTCAAAATGTATTCATATACCAGGTAGTGAATATCAGCACCATATCTTAACATATTTCGGCTATCTCTAAATACCCTTTATGACAAGCAATTTGCAGTGGAGATGATTCACCATTTCCAACATTTGCCTGAAACAGATAATTCTACATATATATGTGGAAATATGTAATATTGTCTAGTTTGGAATGCAAAACAAAAAACGAGCCTCACAGCCTGTCTGTCTTTTTTTAAGATACTCTCAACTGTGTCCTTATCTCCATTTTTAGTGGCTGCAATCAAGAGGTTTCCATCTCCCAAACTTCCATCCAACAACTTTTTAAGCCCTTCCAATAATGCATCACGGATGTCACCTGTTTGAAATAAACATAATTTTGTTTTTAGACTTTTCTTTATTTTTGCAATTTTTTCAAAGAAACTTAGAACAGGCCTCAAATTAAAAAGTATCTTATTTTCAGATTATTATCTCATCAGCATTTACTTTGTGTTAGGATTCAATTTCAAATCAGACATAACAGAGTAACAAGTGTCCTAAAAGTATTCCACTTTTAGCAGCTTCTTACGTTTGAGGGTGAAGATTAATACAAAGAAATAAATAGATCTTTCATTTTACCAAGATGAAATAACAAATCTATTATTTCATCTTGATTCTTTGATTTTTAAACTTTTCCCAATTTAGGAGTTGACTTTTATTAAAAATGTGTGCATGTGCATTTTTAAAATGCAGCTAGACATATTTGGCCCAAAATGGAAAACTATAAAAATATCATAATCAAAGCACTAAGCAAAACAGTTTATCAAGGGGGCAGGAAGAAAATGTGCAAGATCCGAGACAACCCCGGGACGACAAATCAAACATCAAATACTAACCCTGCAATGAATCTGCAGTGGAAGATGGCAGCTTTTTCAATGCAGCAGGACTAAATGTCCATTGATGGCCATTGACATTTACTTTGACATCACCATCATCATCAACACTAAGAACATCACCCACTTTGCCCAAGGAATCACTCATAGCATCAATCCAACCACCTCGCCCCTCTTGCATCTTAATAATGACCTCTTTATCTGAACGTACTTTGACTTTATCTCCTGTGGAGAAACTTTCCACCTGAAACAAACTTTGTTGATTAATACCCCAATAGTTAACACAAACTACAACCAACTACTAAATTCATAAAATAGAAAATAAACTTATAACATACCTTACACAAGCAGCAGGGATTGAATGTCCAGAAAATTAATTTGCTTGTCGTATGAGAACGAGACCTTGAAAAAAGTTTTGTTAACAAATTTCTGGATTGAGCTCTATAAAAAAGTTTCATAACGATGTCTCCGTTTGGCATAACTCTCATAACTTTTCCGATTTGGCCAATACACTAAAATAAAACATAAAAAATAAAAATGATACTGATATCGATATGGATCTGATCTGGAATAAAAAATATTTGAAAAAGTAAAACACAATTCATTCTAGCGTCGTTACTAAAAAGCGGAACAACCTGGAACAAGCCAGGAACAAGGGGAACAACCCAAGAACAAGCCAGGAACAAGCGGAACACAAAAACAACCCAAGAACAGGCTGCACAAGCCAAGACCAACCCAAGAGCAGGCTGAACAAGCCAAGACCAACCCAAGAACAAGCGGAACAACCCAAGAACAACCCCATAACAAGTGGAGAAAGGCCTCATTTAGGATTCCAATCCCATGTGGTGATTACTGTATGTGATTTGACATGAATGAAGTGAAGGGTGTATGTATCACAAATGTGAATAAATGCTTTTTGTGGGAAAGGAGAAAAAATCGAATTAGACAGCTGCCGCCTCAAAATAATGTGTGGTGCCAAGGTGGAATCCATGTAGCTTACGCCGGAGATATCCGGCGTGGAGTTTGACTAAAACAATGGATCACGTGTTTTTCTATTGTTCCTTGGCGTTATATCCGGCGTAGCCTTTACAGTGCCTGACGTGCCTGGCATGTGAGAGGAACACCAGCGTGGCACGGGAAATACGCGTGAAACCCGTGAAACGTTGACGAGGGCGTTGGAAAACCTCGTTTCCCTGAGGCAAAATCGTTTGTTTCAACAATTTCAACAATTGCACCCCAAAAATCCAAAATATCCCATTGTTTTCAAAAATCTCCACACATTTTCTTTTAAAAACTGATAAATGATATTTATATGATCATGCATGATACGATGCACCCCTCGCTTCCTTCATGTCAAATCACATAGGCCCAAATACAGTAATCACACGGCAATTCGAAATAGGGCTTGTCCCACCTTTTGTGGGGTTGTTCCTGGCTCTTGTTCTTGGGTTGTTCAGCTTGTTCTTGGGTTTTTCCGCTTGTTCCTAGCTTGTTCTTGGGTTGTTCCGCTTGTTCCGGGTTGTTCCGCTTTTTAGTAACGACGTTCATTCTAGGCATTGTGCATTGTGTAACACATTCATTATTACCTCCTTCATATCATCATTAACATCACCATGTCCAGCTTGCATCCTTTTCATTTCCTCCCAATCAACATTAATAGCAACAGCATCTCCTTCACTGAAACTGTGAGAATCTTCATCTGTTCCAGGCAACAAATTTCTGTCTTTAAAACAATATATGAACATATTTTAGACTAAATCCAAATGACAAGAAACACATGTCAAGCAAGTTTTATTTCAATAAATATGTTCTCCTCAAACCATTATTCTAAAGAACATTTCGAATTGAAGCATGGCAATTCAAAATGCACTTTGAAAGGTCAAATGTCTGCAACAACTTCATAAATGTATAACAATAAAAGTTTACATCAAGGGAAGGGAATATCCCAAAACTTGGTGGCATGGTGCATTCCTTTGAAAAATTCAATGTTAACAAAGTAATATATGAGGAAAATTCAACCATACCAAGATGAAACAACAAATCTATTATTTAATCTTGATTCTTTGACTTTTAAACTTTCCCAATTTAGGAGTTCACTTTTATTAAAAATGTGTGTATACTTGCATTTTTAAAATGCAGCTAGATATCTTTGGTCCAAAATAGAAAACTATAAAGATATCATAATCCAAACATCTAACAAAACAGTTTATCAAGGGGACAGACCAAATACTTGTAGGATGAGAAGTTACACCATATACCCAATACTAACCATGCAATGTATCTGCAGTGGAAAATGGCAACTTTTTCAATGCGGCAGGACTAAATGTCCATTGTCTGTCATTGACTTTTACTTTGACATCACCATCATCATCAACACCAAGAACATCACCCACTTTGCCCAAGGAATCACTCATGGCATCATTCCAACCACCTCGTCCCTCTTGCATCTTGATAATGACCTCTTTATTTGAACGCACTCTGACTTTATCTCCAGCGGAGAAACTTTCCACCTAAAACAAACTGTGTTAATTAATACCCCAAGGTATAGTCAAAACAATGCACAACCAAATGCTAAAGTCATAAAATATAAAATAAATTTATATTGTACCTTGCACAAGCAGCGCGGATTGTAAACAGAGATGATGATTTGACTACATCAGAAGAGCCAGCCAATAGCGCAAGAATGCCTTGAATTTTATACACAATTTTGACGGCAATATCTCCTGTTGGCATTACCGACACAACTGTTCCAATCCGGCCAACAGTCTAAAAATAAAAAATAAAAATGTTATAGATATAGATACATATCTGATCTGGAAAAAAAACATTTGGAAAGTAAATGCAAGATCATGTCTTAATTCATTCTAGGTATTGTGCATTGTGTGACACATTTGTTACCTCTTCCATATCATCATTAACAGCACCATGTCCAACTTGTAACCTTTTCATTTCATCCCAATTAACATTAATAGCAACAGTATCACCTTCAGTGAAACTGTAAGAATCTTCATCTGAGCTATGCAACAAATCTTTATCTTCGAAACAATATATGCACATATTTTAAACTAAACAATCTGAGAACATGGTAAGAACTATAAAATGAATAAAGACCTCATCAATATCAAATATGTACATCAAGGGAACATCCCAAAACTTGGGGAATGGTGCCATTTAAGTCCTACTGGCTATGTCCCTTGCTTTTGTTTGATATAACAACATATAAATGGACATAAAAACCTTGGGGTATGAATATTTACTCCTTGTCTGTGGAAAATTCATGCAAAAAATTAATATATATTAAACAATACCAATTATAGGCAGGTGCTGTTCGTAATAAGTCCCAATAGATGTTGGTCTAACTGCAATCAGATCAACCTAAAACATAAAATAATTCTGAATTACATGAGAAGGCAATAAAGAATGAACACCAAAAATAAATAGATTTTACTATAAGCATAGCAAAGAAACACTACAGTCGAGAAATCATGGAAGTAAGCTCTTCTCCAAAATGCAAGCATTAAATAGTTGAATGAAAAATATTGGCACAAACTTTTCCATCAGCACCAATTCGATAGTTGGCACACACGCTACTTTGATCCCATTGAACTGTTGCCCCATTTCCATCACCATTTAACTGCATATCAAAATTATGCATGTTATAAAAATTGTATCACAAACCAAGATAATACAACAAAAGGTATTTAATATATTTAAACAAACCAGAAGATTTATCCAGTTATAGAGCTTTTTAATTTTCCCAGTCTTTCCATTTCCCCCTAAAACAATTTCAAAATGCAGACTAAACTAAAGTTAATACATCAAGTAACTGAGAGTAGAATTAACAGAGCAACTTTCAAATCATAATAGCCTATAACAAAATAGCATAAAATATGTTATCTTGGTTATGATAGTGAAAGGACAAAATCAGTCAAGCAGGAAGCAACCTGCATAAATGTGGGATCTTGCTTCCACAAGTGAATGCCCATGTCGAGACCCAAATCAAGCAATGAAGAACATCCTTCTTAGAAAATGCAGTTCCAGGCAGGCCCTCCTGCACAGATGGAAACTCAAAAAAACTGTAATTCATGCAGCCCACCAGTATATTCAGTAAAGGCATGACCATTCTTGTGTTATCTTACAGTATAACCTGGTGCCCAATAGATCACATGAAACTTACCATCTTGAGACCCCCACTCCCAATCAGGCCCTCTTTTCACAACAGCATCTTCCCAAAATCCATATGCTGCTTTGGGCAGTTTTTCCTGCCTTGCTCCAACATTAACCCTATAAACAAAAGATTGAAAATATTTCAAATAAAAGCAACTATTCATCAATGAACATTAACCCATAATAAAATAAACTTTTCTTACATTGGTCCTCTACTTTTATCAATTCTGTTAAACGCATGGTTTAAACTGTGCTTCCCTTTGCAGTAACAACGGTTGCATAAATCATAATCATAACAAACTGAACATTTCCAGCGACTTCCTTTAATATTAGATTTATTGCACTCATTACAGATTACTCCATTGTGAGTTACACCTGCAACACGAACAAGAAACAAATTGATTATTTGACACAAGCAGCCAGCAAACCTATTATTTGATGGACATGGACTGGGACACAGTACTGGCTTCGTCCCTTGCGCATGACATCAACATATATTCGAGTCAGGGTAAATCTTGTGTGATGTTCAGTGGTTGATTATAGATTTTTAGAAAAAGATACATAGTTGTCGACTGCTGGTCAAATAAACACTAAAACATAATACAGCAAATGCAAGGTTCAAAAGCTTTATGCAAAGCAGAAAAATCTTTATTTATTGATATAGTTATCTGTCATCTTTTACCGACAGTGGCAGTGTCAAAAATTCGAAGTTCTCTTTCAAATGTGTATCTCCTTCTGTTACCAGAAGTGTCCCATTGTACAACCAATTTTCCATCAACAATTGATGTGATTGTACCAACATATCCATCACCACCATCCTGGTTGCCATATTTCCATTTTGGGCCGCGTACAACGCGAGTTCCTGGCCTCACCAACTCCATCGACATGTTTACAGCTGATTCTGCTGTCCACTTTCACTTTCGCTTTTGGACACCAAACCAATGACGTACCGCACGGTGTGCGCCTTTAAGCACAAAGCTGAGCTGCTCCGTTACGCTACTGCACAACATACGTGTATTGCGCCATGCAGCAACAGCCACAAACCCAGCTTCATTAACAGTAGAACCTCACTGATTGCCAAAAAAAGCTGGAATCAGTTTTTATTAAAAATTTCTTACCAGTCTTTTATTTCAATATCTAATAATGCAAATTAAAGATTGAGATACATAAAACGTTGTTTGCTGATTGTAAAACTGGTTCCAAAAGATTCTTAAAATTCTTAAAACTTACACGTTTTTTATTTTATAAGAAACCTAGCTCAAGCCCTACTAGTAGAAGTTTCTTAAATTTTCTATTGTTTTCTATTGTTAAGGAAAACAATAGAACAAAAGAATCTATTGTAATTTGGCACAAATTCTACTAGTAAGTTTCTTATAAAGTAGTTTCTTATAAAAAAAACGTGTACTTACTTTCAACATTTAAAAGTCAAAATTACACATTATCGAAAGTCATTGGCTACATAACTGAAATTTGCTTATTTACCGTAAAAATCAAAAACAATTTCAATGCTGTACGCAATTGTATAGATGCATACACAATTATAATTAATGTAATTATATGATTAATTGCAGTGATTGGTTAATCCAAGCTATTTACAGACTACACATTTTCTATAAGAAACCCAGCTTGGAAGCATCAATAATCGAGGTGCCCCATTTTTGGAACATGTTGGTAGCGTTTTACCAATAAAAGTTTCTGTAAAGTTTCTAAATTGCATCTTTGAAACAATCAGAAACATTTCAGAACACACCAAAAACAACTGTTAACCAGAAAACGGATCACAATAATTCATGACCATTCAAAGAAATGAATGAGATAATGAGGAAAAGGTTATATAACTTTTGATTTTGATCTGCATGGGTTTTGGTCTGGGTTCATATCCATCCAAAAATAATCAACTCAAAACGCAAGTTGCTTACAAAAAACGTGATGTAGCGAGGTGCTTAGTCCCGAAGCATTATACAAAAACAATAAAAATAGTAGAAAACGTAACATGAAATAAATCATGCCACTTAATGCGTTGCATTGAATAACATGTATATGATGAGATGCAAGTCAAAAATAGCTACAATACAATTTGGAGTTAAAACAATTCAGTTGTCATATAGAGTAACTTTTTGGGTGATTGGTTTACGGCAGATGTGACATTCCTGCAACTGAGCTGAACAAACATTGCAGCAACTGTGACCACAAGAAAATGCCACAGTGCGTGTATTTTCAAAACAAATTTTGCACAATTACTGCTATCTGCATCAACATCATCTTCAGGTGCTGGGCCTACAGAAGTATATATAAGTACAATATAAGTTATGTCTGGCCACATGTGGAATTTGTCAACCTGCCTTCTTCACAAACAATGTTGGGAAGAAATTATATAATCTTACCAATAACTTGTTTGTCAACGATTTTCCATAGAACACTGCAAACATCTCTTCATTCTCGTTGAGCAAGCTATGAAAAACATTGCTTACAATTAGTTTTAGACCAGGAACAGATTAGATAAAAGCAAAGAAAATCAAAACAGTATACCATGGCAAACAATCACGTGGTTGCATGGCAGCATTCTGATATTAGCTTTGTTTTCTTCACAAAGTTTGCAAATTGGCATCGAGGAAGGCAAAAATGCAGAAACACTCGTAATCTCTCTCTGCCAAAATAAAATATACATTAGTACTAGGTAATAGTCAGGATAGCATATAAATAGTGTCGTAAATAGGAAGAATAGAATATAATTAAATGTATGCATGAAACCTTGCATTCCTTGCATTTCTTGAAATTATCTGCACATGACTGACAACACAGCTTATGACCGCATGGTTTAAATTCAGCATCAATAAGGAATTCCTTGCAATCCTGGCACACATCTGCATTTGTTACTGCACCTGGACCAGGTGATGAAGCAGCACCTTGGACAGTATCTAGTGCAGTCCCAGAAGGCATGTTGCTTCTTGGTGGGGATGTGGATGTTGGTGAACTAATTCTAAAAAATAATTCAATGAGGTAGTTGAAAATGAAAATACAGACACGTCCTTAGCAAAATGCAAAAGCAATAAAAAGATATTACTTGCTCACATAGACATCCTCTTTTCTTTAAACTTCCCCAAAATATTTTTAATGGCCGGTTCTGTGACGATGTCCAGTGAGGACTTTCCAGCATGGTTGCAGTGGTGAAGGTCGGCACCTTCTTTTACCAAATAGCATGCTATGGCTAATGGACTGGCCTTTGGCCTATCAATCTGCGACAATATCTGAAAGAATACAAACATTTACTTAACTCAATCGAAAATGGGACGGTAATGGGTCTGAGCTTATCAAGAAGCATAAAAATAAACAGAACAGAAGTTAGGCAGAGAGACCTCAGCAATGTCTGGTACACTTTCAATTCCAGTTAACTGCTCAGCAACTAACGACATCGCTTGAAATCGCATCAGGACAGTATGCAACAGCGTGTCACCATCATTATCTTCTGACATAACGTTGGCTCCATGAGATATTAGCAATTTCATGATGCCTATGTACCCCTCCATGGCTGCAAGCATAATAGCAGTGTGTCCCTTGCAAGTTTTCAGCTCCAGCTGGCAATTTCCCTGAACATTAATTTGATTCGTTACAAGCTATTACAAGACAAAAGCTGATAATAAAAAATTACTCTACCAATTTGAAATGCTTATGCAGATAATACCTCATTAAGCATAAAGTAAACAATATCTTCGTGTCCATTGACAATAGCAACATGTAACGGGGAAAATCCATCCTCTTTTTGAATGTTTACGAATTCTGGGGCTTTATCCAACATCAATTTTACAGCGCTCGAAAAGAAGATATTTAAAACTTCACCTTGTGGAGGCAAGTTTAAGAGAACGGAAGATAACTGAATCAGACAAGACTGAAATAAGCATAGCAAGCTTAAATGGTTTAAAAACGCATCGTTGTTTATCACAATCATGAAAAACAACTAAATGATAGAAAACGAATATATTTCTTTCTATGCAATCCTAGCTGTTGTTGCATAAGATGGATTCATTACAGTTATTAATTATAGCAAACAAACAAAAATACGTACTCATCCTTTCCTTTGACCGCAGCAAGATGCAAAGGATTGAATCCTTTTTTGTTGTAATGACAAATATAAATTGAGGGCAACCTCAATAAAATATCTACAATGTCAGTTCTGTCTTGGAAAATTGCGTCATGAAGTGGCGTGTCACCTTCTTTATCCTAAATGAAATGGGCATCCACAAAAATATATACACAGCACAGAGTCTATATGTAGATAGTAAAGCCTTGGCTGCTGAGGTGAAAAATATACTGGCAAGCATAAAAAGATCACTGAAAAAACAACTGAAGAGTAGCTACAGAAATCATTTGCAAGGCATACGGGTAAAAAGAAAAAAACCACAAAAGATCAACCAACCATTCTTACCTGGGTGTTTACATCAGCATTGCTATCAGCAAGTGTTCTTACGATTTCCACCCCTCCTTTCCAAACTGCAATGTGCAATGCTGTCAAGCCTTTCTTGTTTTGCAAGTCAAGGGCAGCCTTATTTCTTATCAACAGCTTGACAAGCTCCAGGGATGAGCCTATCGCAGCATAATGCAATGCGGTATCGCCATCATTGTCCTGTTAAAGTTAAAATTAAGATAGCATGACTGCTATATCAAACAAAGATAAACACGGCAGTTTGAAATACATACAAAGTTCTAACAAATGGCAAAATATAGTATAACTATTCAAAACGTATTTATACCATACCAGGTGGTAAATATCAGCACCATAACGCAACAATATTTCCGCTATCTCTAAATACCCTTTATGGCAAGCAATTTGCAGTGGAGATGTTTCACCATTTTTAACGTTTGCCTAAAACAAATGATTATATATTTATGGAAATTTTATATGTAATATTGTCTAGCGTGGAATGCAAAACAAAATACGAGCCTCACAGCCTGTCTGTCCTTTTTCAAGATACTCTCAACTGTGTCCTTATCTCCATTTTTAGTGGCTGCAATCATGAGGTTTCCATCTTCCAAACTTCCAACCAACAACTTCCTAAGTCCTTCCAATAATGCATCACGGATGTCACCTGTTTGAAATAAACATAATTTTGATTTTAGACTTTTCTTTATTTTTGCAATTTTTTCAACGAAACTTAAAGCAGGCCTCAAATTAAAAAGTATATTATTTTCGGATTATTATCTCATCAGCATTTACTTTGTGTTAGGATTCAATTTCAAATCAGTCTTAACAGAGTAACTAGGTCCTAAAATCATTCCACTTTTAGCAGCTTCTTACGTTTGAGGGTGAAGATTAATACAAAGAAATAAATAGATCTTTCATTTTACCAAGATGAAATAACAAATCTATTATTTCATCTTGATTCTTTTACTTTTAAACTTTTCCCAATTTAGGAGTTGACTTTTATTAAAATGTGCGTACGTGCACTTTCGAAATGCAGCTAGATATCTTTGGCCCCAAATGAAAAACTATAAAGATATCATAATCAAAGCACTAAACAAAACAGTTTATCAAAGGGACAGGCAGAAAATGCGCAATATCCGAGACAACCCCAGGACGACAAATCAGACATCAAATACTAACCCTGCAATGAATCTGCAGTGGAAGATGGCAGCTTTTTCAATGCAGCAGGACTAAATGTCAATTGATGGCCATTGACTTTTACCTTGACATCACCATCATCATCCACACTAAGAACATCACCCACTTTGCCTAAGGAATCGCTCATAGCATCATTCCAACCACCTCGCCCCTCTTGCATCTTAATAATGACATCTTTATTTGAACGTACTTTGACTTTATCTCCTGTGGAAAAACTTTCCACCTGAAACAAACTTTGTTGATTAATACCCCAATAGTTAACACAAACTACAACCAACTACTAAATTCATAAAGTAGAAAATAAATTTATATTGTACCTTACACAAGCAGCAGGGGTTGAACGTCAAGAAAATTAATTTGCTTGTCGTATGAGAACGAGACCTTGAAAAAAGTTTTGTTAACAAATTTCTGGATTGAGCTCTATAAAAAAGTTTCATAACAATGTCTCCGTTTGGCGTAACTCTCATAACTTTTCCGATTTGGCCAATGCACTAAAATAAAACATAAAAAATAAAAATTATACTGATATCAATATGAATCTGATCTAAAATAAAAAATATTTGAAAAAGTAAAACACAATTCATTCTAGGCATTGTGCATTGTTTAACACATTCCTTACCCCCTTCATATCATCATTAACATCACCATGTCCAACTTGCAACCTTTTCATTTCATCCCAATTAACATTAATAGCAACAGCATCTCCTTCACTGAAATTGTGAGAGTCTTCATCTGTGCCAGGCAACAAATTTCTATCTTTAAAACAATATATGAACATATTTTAAACTAAACAATCCAAATAACAAGAAACACATATCAAGCAAATTTTATTTCAATAAATATGTTCTCCTCAAACCATTATTTTAAAGAACATTTCAAATTGAAGCATGACAATTCAAAATGCACTTTGAAAGGTCAGATGTCTGCAACATCTTCATAAATATATAACAATAAAAGTTTACATCAAGGGAACGGAATATCCCAAAACTTGGCGGCATGGTGCATTCCTTTGAAAAATTCAATGTTAACAAAGTAATATATGAGGAAAATTCAACTACAACAAATCTATTCTTTCATCTTGATTCTTCGACTTTTAAACTTTCCCAATTTAGGAGTTGACTTTTATTAAAAATGCAAATAGACATCTTTGGCCCAAAATGGAAAACCATAAAGATAGCATAATCAAAACACCGAACAAAACAGTTTATCAAGGGGGCAGACTAAATACTTGTAAGATGCAAAGTTACCCCAGGACAATTACTCATACATTTCTACCAAATACTAACCCTGCAATGAACCTGCAGTGGGAGATGGCAGCTTTTTCAATGCAGCAGGACTAAATGTCCATTGATGGCCATTGACATTTACTTTGACATCACCATCATCATCAACACTAAGAACATCACCCACTTTGCCCAAGGAATCACTCATAGCATCATTCCAACCACCTCGCCCCTCTTGCATCTTAATAATGACATCTTTATTTGAATGCACTCTGACTTTATCCCCAGAGGAGAAACTTTCCACCTGAAACAAACTGTGTTGATTAAAACCCCAGAGTATAGCTGTGAGTTGCTTACAATATACACTGGGGCCGTGGGCCTATGCAAGAAAACTTACATAACAATATAAAACTACCAAACGGGTTTCAATAGCGAATATGTATTTAGCATAAATATACTCAAAATTTCATACATTTTCAAATGAAAACATAATTTAAACTATATCATATTGCTTTGCAATAATATTAAAAGAAAACTGTGAAGAGGTCCCTTAAAAATGTTTACGAAAATTTATCGAAGTGGAGAAATTAAAACGGCAATAATTATAACTTCTTTCACTCAAAGCCACGCAAATTCTCTCTCATTTAAAAGAGAATGTTTTAAAACTTTGAAAAATATAAGACTTGTTTAGGTAACTGTCTTGACCTTTTACAATTCACGGTTTAAGTCTTTGTTTATCATTTTAGGAATTTGATTTGACAAAACCTATTTTTCGGCTATCTCTAAAAGCAGGAACGAGGAACAAAACCGGGAACAAGTAGGAACGAGCAGGAACGAGTAGGAACGAAGCGGGAACGAGTAGGAACAAATAGGAACGAGTAGGAACGAAGCGGGAACGAGTAGGAACAAGTAGGAACGAGTAGGAACGAAGCGGGAACGAGTAAGAACAAGTAGGAACGAAGCGGGAACAAGGCGGGAACATCCAGAAATGACCAAGAACACATGGACAGGGCTTAAATATCGGCAGGAAAACATTCGTTTGCCATTTACTCAGATAAGAAGACGTTTCTTCAAAAATTTTTGTTTCAAATGCTGGGTGACCCAAAAACATTTCTAAAGTTTTGAATATTCTAGCAAGAAAAATATTGCTGACTTCTTAGAAATCAGGTTTCAAGGATAATCTACAATAAATACCTCAAATTTTGCTCTTTTATTTGTTAATATTGATAGCTTATTAGTGGCCTAAGAAAATTCTTAAGAAAATTCTGTTGGCACGGGAATCACCGGGAACAAATAGAAACAAGGCGGAAATTACCGAGAACAAAGAAAAAAACAATATTGCTCACGGATACATATCTAATACTGACAAAACAGAACATAGAAAAAACAACAGCAAACCTCGAAAATTTTCTGAAAAGAGTGAACAAATTCCTTTTGTAGAAAATTATTGTTTTCCAAACATAAAATTTTCAGAAGATCCCAAGCACATGCTGCTTTTCAACAAAACGACAGAAAATGATATGATTATAATAATAAGAAGAACATAAGCCCAGTCCACACTACGCAAACTAACACAGGCTTGCCCCAGTTTTTTGCTAATCCAGGTTAGATTTTGTAGTGTGCACACAAATAACCTGGGTTTGTCACCCCGGGTTAGTTACGGTGATTTGACATTTGTATTGACATTTCTCCACTGAAGCAAAAGAACCGTGGCCTGGAAAACAAGCAGTTGGCATCTTAACTCCTATTCCAGTGAATAATAATAAAATTTGACACTGTAATTAATACAACTTAAGTAGCTAGGCCGTAGCCAAGAACCTACAAAAAGAAACTGAGAATATTTTGGAATAATACCTATTGGAATTGCATCATGAATTTTTCTGGCATCAAATCTGTGCAGCTCTGAAACCTTCTCCACCCCTTTATTTACTCTTGCTGGAATAGTTGGCAAGCGAAACATTATTCAAATCCAAAAACGTAGTCTTGTCTGAGCACATGGCAAACAAATACTTTCCCGCCAACAATTAATCCCGTGTGCATGTGTTATTGGTAATTCCCGCCTTGTTCCTACTCATTCCCACTTGTTCCTACTCATTCCCACTTGTTCCTACTCGTTCCTACTTGTTCCTACTCGTTCCCGCTTCGTTCCTACTTGTTCCTACTTGTTCCTACACGTTCCTACACGTTCCCGCTCCGTTCCTACCCGTTCCTACTCGTTCCCGCTCGTTCCTACTTGTTCCCGGTTTTGTTCCTCGTTCCTGCTTTTAGAGATAGCCAATTTGAGGTATTTATTGTAGATTATCCTTGAAACCTGATTTCTAAGAAGTCAGCAATATTTTTCTTGCTAGAATATTCAAAACTTTAGAAATGTTTTTGGGTCACCCAGCATTTGAAACAAACATTTTTGAAGAAACGTCTTCTTATCTGAGTAAATGGCAAACGAATGTTTTCCTGCCGATATTTAAGCCCTGTCCATGTGTTCTTGGTCATTTCTGGATGTTCCCGCCTTGTTCCCGCTTCGTTCCTACTTGTTCCTACTCGTTCCCGCTTCGTTTCTACTCGTTCCTACTTGTTCCTACTCGTTCCCGCTTCGTTCCTACTCGTTCCTACTTGTTCCTACCCGTTCCCGCTTCGTTCCCGCTCGTTCCTACTTGTTCCCGGTTTTGTTCCTCGTTCCTGCTTTTAGAGATAGCCCCTATTTTTCCGTAATTTTTTTCCAGAGTAAAAAAAGAAGGTTAAGCGCCATAACAAAAAATCCGGCATGGATAATCCTATAATTTGCTACAAATATTATAATTTGATATAATTTTTAAGGGCTTAAGAGGCCTGTGTAAGACGCCTTTTTAAGTACATGAGAAATTTGTTTTGACAGCATCGCTTATTTTTCGTCGCGTTTACATGAAATGAAAATATCAACACGGGTTGAGATGAGGTCACGTGATATAAATGCGGCTGTTGTTATCCCACAATGCAATATCCGATATCCTACAATGCAACGTTTTGATATACCCCACAATCAATGTATTTGTATTTTGTTTCAATTGTGCGCGTTGTACATAGATTCATCTTGTTTTCAAACAGACAAGAACAGCCCATTGCAGCTTCAATGTGAAAAAACTCGTAAAAAACAAATCATATTTTGTCAATTGTCATAGAGATATTTTGTCCGGGACGTGGGAAGAGACTATAAATTGCTCACTGCGCAAGCTCCGCCTCGTTTGAGATGACAAATATATCATGTTAATTGCTTTATAACTTATGCATTGAGTTCGGCACATGAGAAGTTCGACGTTTAACTCCACGTCGCTCCAGCAGGGTCGCATCATTGCATTTGGAGCGACTGGATGTGTCGCTCCAAATGCAATCTGCCGCTCCAAATCAAATCTGCCGTACTTAATCAAGTTATACGTCGCTCTTGTCATGCACTTAATTCACCTATTTGATTCGGAGCATGATAAGAGCGACGCTTAACTTAGGTCTGAAATTTTGAGTATATTTATGCTAAATATATTCGCTATTGAAACCCGTTTGGTAGTTTTATATTGTTATGTAAACTTTCTTGCTCAGGCCTAGGGCCACTTCTAGACGCCATTTTTCATCAGGCGTTTCCATACTTTTGGGAGACAAGTGTAAATACCAATTGAGTTCAGTTCCTTACTGTGTACGTTGATACATCTATTATGCTAGCTACCATATTATCCCTAAGCCTACAGTCTGCTCATCTTATGCAACAACAACAACAACCTTATATTAACATTGGCCAACACAATGCACAACCAACTGCTAGAGTCATAAAATATAAAATAAATTTATATTGTACCTTGCACAAGCAGCGCGGATTGTAAACAGAGATAGATGATTTGACTACATCAGAAGAGCCAGCCAATAGTGCAAGAATGCCTGAAATTTTATATACAATTTTGACAGCAATATCTCCTGTCGGCATTACTGACATAACTGTTCCAATCCGGCCAACAGACTAAAAATAAAAATAAAAATGTTATAGATATAAATACATATCTGATCTGGAAAAAAAAACATTTGGAAAGTAAATGCAAGATCATGTCCTAATTCATTCTAGGTATTTTGTATTGTATACCACATTCGTTACCTCTTCCATATCATCATTAACACCACCATGTCCAACTTGCAACCTTTTCATTTCATCCCAATTAACATTAATAGCAACAGTATCGCCTTCATTGAAACTGTAAGAATCTTCATCTGTGCTATGCAACAAATCTTTATCTTCGAAACAATAATGCACATATTTTAAACTAAACAATCTGAGAACATGGTAAGAACTGTAAAAAGAATAAAGACCTCATCAATACGAGATTAAATCTTGCTTTTGTTTGATATAACAACATATAAATGGACATAAAAGCCTTGGGGTATGAATATTTACTCCTTGTCTGTGGAAAATTCATGTAAAAAATTAATATATATTCAACAATACCAATTATAGGCAGGTGCTGTTTGTAATAAGGCCCAATAGCTGTTGGTCTAACTGCAATCACATCAACCTACAACAGAAAACGATTCTGAATTACATGAGAAAACAATAAAGAATGAACACCAAAAATAAATAGATTTTACTATGAGCACAGCAAAGAAACACTACAGTTGAGAAATCATTGAAGTAAGCTCTTCTCCAAAATGCAGGCATCAAACTTAAGTAGTTGAATGAAAAATATTGGCACAAACTTTTCCATTAGCACCAATTCGGTAGTTGGTACACACTCTACTTTCATCCCATTGAACTGTTGCCCCATTTCCTTCACCATCTAACTGCATATCAAAATTATGCATATTATAAATATTATATCACAAAGCAAGAAGATACAAAAAAGGTATTAATATATTTAAACAAACCTGAGAGCATTTCCAGTTATAAAGCTTTTTTATTTTCCCAGTCTTTCCATTCCCCCCTAAAACAATTTTAAAATGCAGACTAAACTAAAGTTAATACACAAAGTAACTGAAATTAGAATTAGCAGAGCAACTTTCAAATCATAATAGCCTATAGCAAAATAACAATAAATATGTTTCTTGGTTATGATAGTGAAAGGACAAAATCAGTCAAGCAGGAAGCAACCTGCAGAAATGTGGGATCTTGCATCCACAAGTGAATGCCCATGCGGAGACCCAAATCAAACAATGAAGGACATCCTTCTTAGAAAATGCAGTTCCAGGCAGGCCCTCCTGCACAAATGGAAACTCAAAAAACAGCAATTTATGGCCCTCCACTGGATTCCGTAAAGGCATGACCATTCTTGTGTTATCTTGCAGTATAACCTGGTTCTGGTTCCCAATATTCCGCACAAAACTTACCATCTTGAGACCCCCACTCCCAATCAGGCCCTCTTTTCACAACAGCATCTTCCCAAAATCCATATGCTGCTTTGGGCAGTTTTCCCTGCCTTGCTCCAACATTAACCTTATAAATAAAGGATGCAAAATATTTCAAATAGAAGCAACCATTCACTAATGAACATTAACCCATAATAAAATAAACTTTTCTTACATTGGTCCTCTACTTTTATCAATTCTGTTAAACGCATGGTTTAAATTGTGCCTCCCTTTGCAGTAACAACGATTGCATAAATCATAATCATAACAAACAGAACATTTCCAGCGACTTCCTTTAATATTAGATTTATTGCACTCATCACAGATTACTCCATTGTGAGTTACACCTACAAAATGAACAAGAAACCAATTGTTTTTAACGAAGTCACTATTTGACATAGGCAGCCAGCAAACCTATTATTTGATCGGCGTGATACATGAACACAGCACTGGCTTCGTCTCTTGCGCATGACATCAACATATATTCGAGTCAGGGTAAAGCTAAGCAACATGTACTCCTACCTATATTAAACACTATGTTGAAACGTGAATCGTCTTGTATAACAGTACGGCCTCCAGTGTGTAACGGATCTATATTCTGTTTCAAAGTTTATGTAATAACGGAGAATAAGTCCGTTAAATGCTCACATATGAGTTTGACAACTGCGCAATTTATTAGCGCACTATTGGCTTTCTTGTCCTGTGTTTTGTAGTAATGGCGGATAGTTTAGGTAGCGGCAGCAGTGGCTCGAATTCCAGAAAAAAGAGACTCGAGAATAAATACAGCAAGCTTACAAGCCAATTAAGGGAGTCATTCGATAAAGTAAAGGGTAAGGATAAAAGTAGAAGAGGGGGGCGTAGCCGATCGTTGACAGCGAGTGGTGTTGTGGATGAGGTAATTGGCCTAACGCCAGTGAAGAAAAGCAGGTTGCAGTTTATGGTGTTGGTAACACTGACAAGGCCGTCTTCTATATAACAAAGACAACGCCAATGGTATGAGGCGAGAAAACAACTCCCAAAGACTCGAAAGGAGGAAAGACCTCAGAGCTCTGCCATAGTGGTACAAACATTTGGTGATGATGACGACAGTGATGCTGATGCTTGCAATTCTGATGACCATATGGATAACGAAGCTCCTGTACATGGCTCACTTCAATATCCAGATAAAACATCAAGAAATTTAGCTGATCTTGAGCAAGGTTTGTACAATATTCAGCATGTCTAAAGCAATACAAGAACATTATTTTACCATAAGGCTGTCGTTTTAAATTTTGTGAATCATAATTGTTATTGTATTCAATATTAGAATTAGAAACATTAACAGAAGAATGCAGGGATGCCCTTTCAGTGGGTGATAAATTTAAAGAAGGTCCAAGAACATGGAAAGAGCGAATGGAAGCATTAGAAGAGAGCTGGTCATGTAAAAGAGAGGAGCTATTTGATGTTGTTCTCCGAGTGTGAAACTCGCCATGCCAATGGTATGTGAGATGGGCTGTGGTCGAGAAGCTGTAATAGAATGCAGAGATTGTGAGAAATGGGGTTACAGTTTATGTGAATTGTGTGATGCTGTGAAGCACAAAAGTAGACCTTTTCACAATAGGAAAGGTTTAAAAGATGGATTTTTGCAAATTTATCTCCAAGTAAATTTTT
>RQOL01000855.1:989993-1152801 GCA_013076295.1 Sanderia malayensis
CCCCTGTGCCATATCATGCACCAAGTGTATAACAGTGTTTAGTTCAGTCCTTTCGGGGTTCAAAGAAAAAAACAAGAGAAAGTCAAGCCACTTACTTCTCAAAATGATTGTGCTTAGTGGCTTCCATTTGAGATATAATTCTTCGTTTATTCGAAGGGTCATCGTCGGAACTGAGATAAACCTCACACGAGTCTGAACAAGAGCTGTAAAATATGTAATTGCCTTTCTCGGGAGCTTTGAACCAGCCGTATAGCCTTTGACCGTAGTCTTTGCCAGAGTTCTCCGGGGCGTCAAACGTTGGCAGGATGGCTCTGACGTCAGGGCTCTCCGGATAGCGACGACTTGTGACCAGGCCGTACAAGTTTTCAGCACGGTCACCGAGCCCCTTGAAGAGTTCACGTACAATTCCTTGACGAGCAACTAAAAGAAATCAGATATCCATATGATAAAAGCAATCACCTTTCCTAAAGTACTAAATGACAGCAATACCCAACAAGACTATATCAAATAGAGGATTAGCCAGCCTAAGAGTTGTCACAGGGTTTAAAAATTATCAGGGTTAGTTTTATCAATGTTAGCAACAATGCTTTTCATCTATGTTGCGAACCAGAACAATCGCTCAGAGCTCCTGGTTCTTTGGAACTCAAAATCTCTTTATCAAGCCTTCTCCTAGCTCAAGGCCACATAAATTGGCCACATGAATTTTCAATAGCTAGACGGTGTCCACATCCAAAGCCTTGTGAGCTCCCATCATGATTGGTCAAGTCCAACAATTGGTTTGAACAGAGCTGATCATAACCGAAATGCGTCTTAAATTGAGTCGCATTACTGGCACGGAACAAACTACGAGAAGCAGAAACCAGATTGCAAGGCACTTTGCAGTCACAGTTTGTAAGCGTCAAGTGCTGTATGCATCTGTTCTGTCTGCCTTAAAGTCTTACGTAGCAGCTTTATGCAGTGCACTGTCACCAGTCACCAAACTACATCTCAGTGGCCCTTTCTGTAATTTCCTATAAACATGTTTACTTCAACACTCATAAGCAGTAACTTCTGTCTCTGTCAAGCCTTAATAGCAGATTCAGTGTACTCGTGGTCTTCATAAAGAGAATAAAATGCATAAGAGAGCACAGCAGAAAATTTCAAAGGACATCAGATTATATCGTGTGCGTGTGATAGCGTGTGCGTGTTTAAGCGTTCGTGTGTGTTTGTGTGATCTTTGTCTTTAGCATGTGAGTTATTGTTAGCGAGTACGTGTTAGTCAATATGAAAACAGTAGAATGCCTTGTACGCAATCTAAAACTTCTGCTACTCACGTTCGTGTTTTGATCCGTGCTTCTTCTTCTTGGATTTCCTGATCTGACTTTTTTTCCCTGTACCAGGGTGATGATGAAAGCTTCGTTTTTTGCCAAACGCAAGATCTGCCCTCACGCCACCACCGAGGACATTCAATGCGCTGCCTAGAACGCCGGTGTTTAGCAGGCCACCGAATGCTTCGTCAACTGCTTTGGAAGTGTCAGATCTTGACGAACCGGTCACTCCTTTTCCGCCCGGAACACTGAGTGATCCGCTAGCCGAAGCACCGGATAGGTTGGGTGCGTTCATAGTTGTTACAGAACCTACAGGTCCGTGACCCTGATATGCTGGATAAAATCATATATAAAGAACGTAGCATATTGAGTAAGGATTGCCAGCATAGCGCTTTCTTATTCAACCTTGCGCCCTGAGATGGCTTATTGAAAGTTGATAGGTATACCACCGGTAGAAGGTCATTAATACACATGCGCAACAACGAGCTTCGTGTTGGCAAGAGTTAAATTGCGATAAAAGTGTTTGAAATATAATGTATTGAAATAGCTAACCTCCTAGAGGATTTCCCCCGACACCACCGCCGCCTCCGCCTCCGCCTCCACCTCCAGCACCAAGGCCAGCTCCGCCACCGCCACCGGCAAGGGCACTCAAGGCATTGGCTAAATCACCACCGCCACCAGCAGCACCTCCTCCACCTCCGGCAGCTCCACCGCCTCCGAGGGCAGCGAGACCACCGCCACCGCCACCTCCGCCGACTGCTCCGCCTGCAACAAGGCCACCTCCACCGCCACCGCCACCGCCGCCGCCAACAGCTAATATGAGAAAAGGTGGTTTTAGCCCAATGGTGGGGGTTAACAACTAAGGTTTCACTATCGTAAATACCTCGAATAAGCCCCCGGGGGCTTGTTTGCAAAAACAAAATTTCAGCTGGATCATTGTTCAATATTAAGCAAAATAAAAGCTATACGATGCAACCAATCAATGCAATTATTCGTTTAAACTTGCTGTTATTTGCAATACATTCACTGAGCAACTTCAATGCCTGGAAACTTGGACTCAATTCGTTGCAAATGATTATCAGCATGGGGGTTTATTCGAAGGGAGGGCTTATTCGGAGGTGGGGGCTTATTCGAGGATTTACGGTACTGGGCAATGGCTTCATCAAATACTAAGATACCAAAAGTCGTCATGAGGTGATTCAATGTCCCTATTCCCTAAGAAGAAATTTTTCATAGTATCACATCATCAAATACCTGCAGCGGCGGGTAGAGCTCCCATTAATCCCATTGCAGTAGTGGCTGCATTGGCAGCATCCATTGCTGCTTTGTTCAACGTCTGCTGTGCAGCAACCTGCTGCGCAGCCTGCATTGCTGCTTGGCCTGCTTGAACTTGCTGGGCGACGGCTGCATTTTGCACCAGGGCTTGTTGGGCTAAAATAATAATCATCATAATAACAAATTAGAATACGTTACATCAATAACAAATACGATATAATGCACAAACCAACGAAAAAAGGCGAACAAACAACTGCAATTTATAAAAATTATAGATTACAAAGCACATGTTAAAGTAAATTTAAAAAACAACAAAAATACATGTATATGTATTCAAATGCATTCAGTTGCAAAAGGTTCATATAAAGGGTACCCAAGCATTCAGTGGTCTCTTGTTAGAGGTGGAAATGTTACAGTTACGAGTTGTTAGTGACCAAACTGCAGCGCCAATGGTGGAACAACTGGAGACATGAACGACGGTACAACTGGCGGTGCCAATGGCGCTACTGGTGGCGCCATTGGAAATAATTGTTGTGCGTAATTAGGTGATAAAGGAGGCACAACATGAGTCGCTACTGTTTTGAAAATTGGTACAATTATCGGCTTATAACGTTGTGGTCTATTCCTTTCTTCGTCCACCTGTTGAAGGTAGGCCAATGTTGCTAAAATGTTAAATTTATTAGCGTGATTAGTGATGCTGAATGTCGACGTTACGTAAAAGATTTATGTTTTACTTCATTAAGTGTTACAACAGCAACAAAACCTCCATTTAAAGAACACTTTTATGCACTGGACAATTTCGAATAACGAAAAAAATTTAGTCTCAAAGTTCCCAAAAATTCTCAACTATTTGTTTGTAAACAAACTTCTATGCAACAAATCTCTCTCCCAAAGGCACTGATCCCATGGGAGAGACATGGGTAGGCACATGAAGGATCTACTGTAAGCTGAACATTTGAGAGCAGAGCAGTCTGTAAGGCAGAGATTACAGACGTTAACGAAACTGCTTCACTGCAAAGTCACTGCAAAGACGCTACATGTGAAACTTCTATACGACCAACTGCAATCTAAAAACTTAAGCACGGTGTCTCATGACTTTGACAGGACCAGTAGATCTCATCGACGTAACTCAAGTGCACGCTAAAAACCGGACCAAGTAAGCGTGTGGGTATGAAACTTAGTATAAACCATGGGTCTGGATGGAATCACGGAACAGCTGTATACTTGAGTACCATTGGAGCTCAATTGAACATTAAATCTTACCGCCTTTCGTGGGTGTTAACCGCAAATTAATATTGATATTCGGGCCTAATGCCACAACTTCTGTTCCTTTGCCATTTACATTGAGAGCAGCTCCATTCTGCATGTCCATGCCAACAAACGTGACAGTATGCGTCCCTGAAAGGCAACATCAACAAAAAACTCAATAAGATTACGTACTATACGCACGCTCCTTCGAAGGAGACTAAAAATGAGGGTATTCATTGAATCAAGACAGTGCTCACTGAAGGAGGCTTTAAAAGAACCATTAGGGTATACATCTTGGCAGTATGACTGTAACTAATAAAGGAACTCACCGTGAGAACAGAGAACAGTTTGTGCTGTTGTACCAAAGGGTGATAGCATGACATTGTTCGGGTAGCAACTACTAAGCATCACCCTGGCTGCTCTTGCATAGTCACTTCGAATACCGAGATGCACTTCGAATGCTGAAACGAGAAGTCAAATCTGAAAGAATGCTGACAATGCTTTGCGGTCGTCGTCATCGTGTGTTGTTGTTGTTGTGTGAATTTGGTCAGTTGCTGTTTTGTTGCTGTCTGGGTTGAATTGCAGTTTAGTCTGTTTGTAAGTACGAAGGGTGATGCATCGTGTTAATGATGTCTGGTGCATGGTCAAAGCATGCATCCAGATCGCATTATCCTGCCAGCACAATCTATATCATTCTCATGCAAGGTGTTGAAGTAACCATCCTCAGGACAAAGTGCATGCTTTATCTCGGACGTAAGAAAAGTGTCCTGTCTGCAAGTAGCACTCGGTGAATCACTAAGAATCACATGCAGCTTACGCAAGAACAAAAGCATTTCCCAAAAGTGCGTCCAGCAACTTAAAGTCGTTCACAGTCGTTCATGTGTTTACATGTCAATCATGTTAGCAGTGATAAGAGATCAGTAATAAAATTAGAGAAATTAGTAAAGATTAGATTGGATACCTCCGTGCAGACTTTTGGTAGCGGCTTTTTCAACACCAAAAAAACCAGCCAACGGGTTGTTCTTCTTTGCTTTCCTGGTTTTATTCAAGCTCTGGTTCATGTTACTCGCTGCCACGTTAGGTAAGACGTTAGGCACTGGTATTGGCATTGGCATGGGTTGTACCATAGGCGTAGCAGCGTGCGCTAGTTGTGCTACTGAGGCAAGATTAGCTGGTGTAGAACATAGATCATTAGTGGTTACAATAGCAATGAAATAATTAAGCAATTGGAGTGGTACAACTGAAGATGATCAGAGCTACGAGAAAGTTAAGCCCATGGGCGTCAAGCTAAACAAATAGCCAAGGTTTTGTGATTTGTTAGAGATAGGTTAGAGAACTAAAAGGCCAACGCTCAATATTACAGATAAACTCGTGAAATTTCTAACTTGCCTGATGATGGATAATAAGAGAAGTATATCTCGAAACGCCACACTGACAAACACTCTTGCTCGTGATATGATAAACTTCTATTCTTTTTACACAGAGGACTACTATATGTGTGTTAGTAAGTGCCACATCGAGCAACAGATACTGATATCGCAATTTTAGAATGTTGTACATCTTGACAGCTAACACAAAGTGAATTAACTAATTACGGGCTGCTATCAGACCTTGCTTGCTACTTTTCATCCAATAGTCGTAGGAATAACTCACCTCTTACGTAAATCAAACAGCTTTGATTTGAACTGTATCAGGACAAATATATAAAAGACTGCCATTGCAGTTACGGATAGCAATGGCCTGGGCATATTGTCAATGATCGATTACATGGATGAATGCTTGGGTACCCTTGGAGATTTTTCAGTGCGGATATTAGTATTTTGAATATACACATTAGCAAACCTGTAGGCCTTAGGCCATAAATGTTGTACAGGATGTCGGTTGTAACAGTACAGAATGTCAGTCGTATTATTGTCAAAGCTGAAATAAATACAGGTAAGCTTGCAAAGAGCGATATTTCAAAACAATAAGCTCTTACCTATCGCGGCACCGATGTTGGCGGCTGCGGCGGCGCCACTTACATCGCCATTGCCACCGCCTTTACCGCCATCTCCTCCGCCGCCACCTTTACCTCCTCCACCATTTCCTCCTCCGCCTAAAACAATTTAATGATATGAAAAAATCATTAAAAAAACAAAATGATTACAAGCAGTCTGAAAAAATGGAATTATTCCAAATAGTATTCACCTCCACCATTGTTACCGCCGCCATCACCACCATTTCCACCTCCGCCGCCATTGCCTCCACCGCCATTACCTCCACCACCATTTCCTCCACCGCCATTGCCTCCGCCACCATTACCTCCACCGCCATTGCCTCCGCCACCATTACCTCCACCGCCTGCCATTCCTGCATTAAAATCCAAACAAAAACGATAAGCAATTGTGAATACAATGAAATGGGGTGCAAAAAACACAAACTAATAATAAATCAATACAAGAGGTAAAATGGACAAGAAGATGTGAGTTAGCATAATTAGTAGGTTATTATTACCTCCGCCCCCCATTGCCGGAATAATGACTGTCAGAAAGAAAAATATTACTTAGATTATTAGATGGTTAGGTAATTCATTACATTACAATTTTATGACATTAATATAACAGAATCACTACACCAAATCAGACCGTGAAAAAACCTACCAGTCCCTCCGCCACTGTTTCCACCGCCGCCTCCACCTCCGCCTCCATTTTTTCCGCCAAGGAGGGCACCAAGGGCGATAGCTTCTAGCGTGTTGAGTCCACTGGAATCCTTTCCTCCTTTGTCACCACCACCACCGCCGCCATCACCTCCAGCACCACTGACCGGTGCAGGTGCCGGTGCAGGTGCGGGGGCAGGGGCGGGGGCGGGGGCAGGAGCTGGCTGGGATGCGGGGATCGGGATGGGAACAATGTTGGGAGCTGCGGCAGCACCACCGCCTGCATCTCCACCACTTCCGAGAAGTTTCATGGTGTCGGGATCCAGTTCTAGTTGAACCTTGATCGGGCCATCTGCAGAAAATAAAATGTAAACGTGTTCTGTCAAATATGATGGTCGCTAAAATTTTACTGCCTAAAAAATTCAAAAGGTTACGTCTTTAAAGCTCTTTATGACTAAATTTTCATAAAAAAGCCTTTGATTAACAACACATGGCGAGTTCAAGCCCCTAAAGAAGGCAAAGCACAGTATCTTGTAAATATCGTACAATATCGAAATTTGAAACTATACACACGAACACTAAAAAACACAATATAAGACTAATAGGTTAACAAATTAACAATACCTGGTGCTCCACCACCTTTTCCTCCACCCCCATCTCCTTTTCCTCCACCTCCATCACCACCTTTTCCACCTCCTCCACTGCTACCGCCTTTTCCACCGCCACCACCTCCATCTCCGCCATCACCACCACCACCATCACCACCGCCTCCGCCTCCCTTATTAGCAGGCACAAGCTTCATTGGTCCATACGGTGTATTGATTACGTCACCTGGTCCCATTGGTTGCTTGTGTTCGATATCAATGTGATGATACTCGTGGTGAACAGGTCCTTGCATGTGTAATTCCGGTGTTTCTAGATGCATAACACCGTCATGGGAAGGTAGCAGATGCAAAGGTCCTAAAGGAGAATCAAGAACATGAGGACCGTGGGGTCCGATTGTCATGTCACCGGATGGTGTGTGAATAACTGGTCCGTGAGGTCCGTCAGACATCGGATTCCAATGACTAGACACTGAGTTGAGATCCATCAACCCAGCAGGAGTCAGTACAGTCTGATCCCCGTCATGCCATCCACCATTGTGGAAGTCGTCACCGTTAGAATGATGTCCTGTTACAGCCCCAGTTGGTAAGTACATGTATTTATGTCCGTCACGTCCAGTTAGTATAAATCCAGGGTGGTTAGTATTGGATAAATCAACAGCCTGTCCCCAATGATCGAGTAAATATGGCCCATGGCCATGTCCACTGTTCAGTAACATCGTCATTCCACCCCATCTATTTCCCTCTGACATGAAGTCTGAGTAAGGATGGGTCATATCTTGCCACCCTCCTAGTGTAGCACTTCCACGGTGTCCAGCAAGCGTGACATGTCCATCCATTGTAATCTCGTAGGGGGTACCAGGTATTCTGAATGATCCACTGCCCCCGTGGCCTTGTCGGTCAAGTAAAGACACAGGAAAGCCAGGAAATCCAACCCAATGATTTCCATGATCTCCAAAGGCACCACCTCCAAGGCCACCACCTCCAAGACCACCACCTCCAAGACCACCACCCCCAAGACCACCACCTCCAAGACCACCACCTCCAATACCACCACCTCCAAGGCCCCCATCTCCGGCCATAGCATGGCCCAGCAGAGATTGGATACCGTTTCCTCTACTTAGAGTTTTCAAGAAGTTGCCAAGTGACCACCAGGCTGAGGTTGCTCGTTCTTCATCATCACGGCTGTTAACACTTGAGCTATGATGGCCACCAGAGCTCCAGTCTGATCCGCGACCACCAGTCAAACCATCAATACCAGCACCATGCCCAGCAGTTCCTGCTCCTCCGTGACCAGCTGTTTCTACAAAGTGGGATAAGATGTTTGCTCCTTCGTGTACATTTCCATGTCCAACAACAGTTGCCAATCGTCCCAATGATTCACTATTCAATGTGATGTGATGGGCATTGAGAACACCAGACAATCTTCCCAAATCAATATCATCAACATATCCACCATGAAAACCATTGTATCCACTGTGTCCATCATTATGTCCGCCATTGAATCCATCATGTCCATCGTGACCATCATGTCCACCATTGTATCCACCATGTCCATCACTGTACCCACCGTGTCCATCATTGTATCCACCGTGTCCATCACTGTACCCACCATGTCCATCACTGTACCCACCGTGTCCATCACTGTACCCACCATGCCCTTCACTGTACCCACCGTGTCCATCACTGTACCCACCATGCCCATCACTGTACCCACCGTGTCCATCACTGTACCCACCGTGCCCATCACTGTACCCACCGTGTCCATCATTGTAGCCACCATGTCCCCCATGACCATCATGTCCACCGTGTCCACCATGACCATCGTGTCCACCATTGAATCCATCGTGTCTACCATGGTATCCATCATGACCGTCATTGTAATCATCATGATGGCCATCTCCGCCATGTCCATCATCATCATGTCTATGGTTTGAGTTGATCATGTCAAAAAGCATTTTGGCGCCATCCCTTGCACTACCATGACCAACCAATTCAGCCAGTTTAGTTATCATGCCATCTTCATGATAGTGGTCACCATTTCCAAAGGCATCAGTCAGCTTATCCAACATGCGGTCAGCAGACCCTCTATCATGTCCATCAGAACCGTGATGTCCTTCAGCGTCATGTACGTGGGCACTATATCCAACACTCCATGATTCATGACCATCAGGAGAAAGGACATTGTATGAACTGTGTGCATTAACACCAGTACCATCTAACCCATGCCCATCTATTCCATGACCATATATTCCATGTCCATCTAATCCATGCCCATTAATTCCATGACCATCTATTCCATGACCATATATTCCAGTGCCATCTAACCCATGCCCATCTATTCCATGACCATATATTCCATGTCCATCTAATCCATGACCATCTAATCCATGCCCATCAATTCCATGGCCATTTATTCCATGACCATATATTCCATGTCCATCTAACCCATGTCCATCTAATCCATGGCCATCAATTCCGTGGCCATTTATTCCATGACCATATATTCCATGACCATTTATTCCCTGTCCATTTATTCCATTCCCATCTACTCCATGACCATCAATTCCTTGGCCATATATTCCACGACCACTCATTCCAATTCCATCTACTCCACGACCAGCCATCCCATTCCCATCTACTCCATGACCAACCAGCCCATTTCCATCTACTCCACGACCAGCCATCCCATTTCCATCTACTCTATTCCCATTTACTCCATGACCATCTACTCCTCCCACTCCTCCTATTCCAAGGTCCTCACCCTGGCTACCAACTGGACCATAACTGATGTGAGCACCAATTACCTCACCATTTTTAGACTTTCCAAAGCCAAACTGAGCTTCGTCACCATGAGAAGTTGAAATGCCACCAGTTCCAAGTCCAAGACCAGATTGCTGATTTCCATTGAGTCCATTAACAGCGTGACCAATAGACTTGACAACATCACTGAGCAAACTATTGTCAGATACTCCGTGATTGGAGTTAATTCCAACTCCATCATCACCATGTCCATTCGATATATGAACAGCACCCAGTGGACCTGTTCCATGCAATCCATCACGTCCACCATGCCCCCCACCGTGTCCTTCAACCCCTATTACTGTCGCCCCACCAACAGAGCCGTGTTGTAAAACCCCAGCCCCAAATCCAAGCGAGGCATGTGAGCCTCCATTCGAATCAGTCCATGGGGTATCAGTCATGTCATTTCCGTTTCCGTTTGGTCCGTCAGAGTTATCGTCAGGTCCTCCTACACCAGGGCCTATACGTCAAATGATATTGTATGTCATTGCATTGTATATCAAGGCATTTATTAAAACAGTGACATTACAACAAAAACTTGATTTGACTCAGGTCAAATAGGCTTAGGGCCCATCTACACGAGAGCAAAAAACAGGCATGCTCAAATTCTTCAACGGATTAGGCGAATTAGCACCTGAAATGAGCATCCCTACCCGTGTAGATGGTCATTTTTGATCACTTTTTGTGAGCACGATTTCGATGACATATGAAAGAAGCCGCTTGGCCAAGTTGAGCAACGTTCTTATTTCTATTGTTTCACTAATCTTGCCTGTCATGATGAATTATTTTGTCTTCTATTCGATGTACAACATCGAGGGTGTAATTTGTTTGTCGCGCAGGAAAACAAAATGTCGGACGAGGAATATATTATGTTTCTCCCTTGTTTATATTCTCGAACAAAGTAGAGGTATCAGAATGCATAGCTTTGTGTCATTTGCTGCTAACATGTTAAACATAAAAAACTATCAATTGCGCAGATCGCAGCAATCAGGCAGTTCAACAATATGTATACAATCTTGTTGTTCAAAATATTCATCTTGAGAATCTTCATATAATTCATCGCTATCTTCCTTGTCATTGAATTGGCTGTTTGCAATACGTCGAAAGCCAGCCATTTTGATAAAAGTTTCGTTTTTTTTTAATGCGTTAGTATTTGAATAAAACAAAATGAGCGCGACCATGATATACATGTTTACATGTTAATTTGCTTGTTGCTGACAGGTCTATTTGATGAGAAGAGACCCTGTTGCTAAAAATTTGGAACATTTCAAGTCGGATACGCATTAATTAGATAATTGCATTACCCAACACGCTGGGTTAGATGGACTTGATCATGTTTCAAGCTCTCATGTAGATGGGCCCTTAGCCTGTTTAAGTTCGAGTTTAAACTTAATTTGAGTACGATGTAATTCAAATGAAAAAAGCAACTCACCTCCTATTCCATGTCCACCAAGGCCAGCAAGTGGTCCAAGGCCGCCAAGTCCTCCGTGACCTCCGTTTCCGCCTCCAAGGTCACCCAGTCCTCCATTATGACCTCCAAGGCCTCCAAGAAGACCTCCAAGGATTCCACCACTGTGACCACCAATCCCACCATGTCCTCCGAGGCCTTCGAGCAGAGCACCAGCATCACCGTGGCCTCCCAGACCTCCATGTCCAAATGCTGAAGTAAATCCATTGCCACCAAATCCATGCCCATCTATGCTATGAGCTCCATCAAGGCCACCTACAGTTCCTGGACCAAGATCTCCAACCATACCAATACCATGTGCATCATCTTGTCCATGTCCAACCATATCTCCGCCACCAAAACCTCCATGAGCAGAATCTCCAGGTCCATTACCGCCTCCACCAAATCCATGGCCACCTCCACCAAATCCATGGCCACCTCCACCAGGTCCGTGGCCACCTCCACCAAATCCGTGGCCTTCTCCATCGAATCCGTTACCACCCCCACCAAATCCATGGCCTTCTCCATCAAATCCGTGACCACCTCCACCAAATCCGTGACCACCTCCACCAAATCCATGACCTTCACCACCATATCCGTTGCCACCTCCACCAAATCCGTGGCCACCTCCACCAGGTCCTTGCCCACCCCCACCGAATCCATGACCTTCTCCATCAAATCCGTGACCGCCACCCCCAGACACATGAATTGCTCCACCGTCAAATGCGTGGGCACCCCCACCAAAACCATGATCACCGTCAAAACCATGACCATCCCCAGCAAATCCATGTCCTCCATCACCCAGGAAATGACCACCATCACCATGGCCATCATATCCTCCATAAGCACCACCTCCTCCACCATTGAATCCCTTCCCTAAGAACCAGTTCCCATGACCTTCAACATTATGTCCAAGTCTTTCAAATCCTGGTCCTCCATAATCATCATGCGTCCCGTATCCAAGTCCGTGACTTCCACCGAAAGAATGCATCCAATTTCCTTCATTAATTTGCAGACCTGAAGCAAAGGAAATTAATTACCTACAATTAGGTTGAATGTAATAGTAGCCAATTAAAGTGTGACATGTTAGTGTGTTTCTTGAAGAGCGTTCGGGGAGACTATCAACAATTAATTCAAGGTGTATTATGAGCGTGGTTAAGCATACCTGTGTTGAACTCTCCGTCCGTATTATCACCTAAGAGAATTTGGGCGTTGTTAATAGATTAGTCTTTTAGCTAAGATCTTCTGGGTCATTAGATCATTGTTATTGATAGAATAATACTAAATATCTAATACAGCACAAAAGCCAGAAACTGGAGTAAAAATCTTACCACTGCCGCAAAAACATGATCTTTTAATGGTAGCTGAAAAGTATTTAGTTTAGTTTAGTTAAGAAAAGAACATTTAGTTTAATAAGCGTATTCATCTGCAGCAAGAACAGAAAGGCCAGAAATTAAGTTAAGCTGAGCAACAATAGTTACCTCCATTTTTTGATCGCAGATGAACATGATATTCTCGTTTATGGTGAGTTTCTAAAAAATAATGCGTCTAATCGCTAGAAAAAACCACTTGATATTCAGCTTCCTTTGTAGCTATAAACAATACTGCTAATACGTGGCATTAGAGGAATGCAAAAGTCCTGCTGAATCTGACTCTGAGGAGCTGAAACAGAGAAAACTCGCACCAACTGAACTCATACTTACTTCCCTTTCTATCTCTGAATCTGACCTTCTTTCCTTTGCGAACCTTATAAATATGACTTCGTTTGTCAAGGCCCCCTAAATGGAAAAATTCATTGGCTTTAGAATAAAAAATTTCCTGCAGGCTACAAGCCAACAATTTCCAGAAATTGATGTCAAAGAAAGCATTTTCGCAAACAACTACATAAAATAACATACCGGGACATACACAATCTTTTCTGGAAAGTTCTTTCTTTGTAGAATTCCTTTGGCCTTTCAGTCTCCAATGAGATGGAACCGAGCCTCGCTCTGGAATCAAAACATAATTGGCTAAGCGACATGTACTAGAGATTCCTCAAACATCGCACTAATGTCCTAAAGGCTCTTTGCATTGTCACAACGTTCATTATAGCTCACATCTGCAGTTTTAAGCCACTGCAGTGCGCTTGAAGCATCTCGAGATAACAGCTCAAAAAATGATGATATGATAAAATAAGCACATGATCAAAGGAAATTTTTGGTTATGGTTGGTAAATCCGCATTTTAGAATGAGTTGGGATTAGGTGGCCTTTCGAAAAGAGCATTTGATAACTATTAAATACGTACTATGCGGTGGTTGCATCTTGGCCATGTCAATGATTTCAAGAGGCATCAGAATGCCACTTATTTTCACATCTAGAATTCAATGCAGCAAGATTAGGTATCAGAGGCACAATGGAGTCAAGATACAAAGCTAATTTATATTTATATAAGCAAGGACAACGCAAAATAAAAAATGTTCAGTAAACACAACAACAAAGACAACAACAAAGACAAAAACAGGAATCTCACCTGAAATATCCCCAGTTGGTATCGATCTCATTTCGAATTCCTTTTCATTTTTACCAGGATTATCTGAAGAAAAATAAAGTATCAACTTGAAGCTAAGAATTAGCTAAGAGCTGAGAATTAACCAAAAGTTAAGTATTAACCAGGAGCTAAGAATTAGCCAAAAGCTGAGAACTAACCAAAAGTTAAGTATTAACCAGGAGCTAAGAATTAGCCAAAAGCTGAGAATTAACCAAAAGTTAAGTATTAACCAGGAGCTAAGAATTAGCTAAAAGCTGAGAATTAACCAAAAGTTAAGTATTAACCAGGAGCTAAGAATTAGCTAAGAGCTGAGAATTAACCAAAAGTTAAGTATTAACCAGGAGCTAAGAATTAGCCAAGAGCTGAGAATTAACCAAAAGTTAAGTATTAACAAGGAGCTCTGAAAACAAAACAATTTGCCAAAGACAATGGTCTTGAAAGGTAAACGAAAAAACGACGGCTTACCATGTATTCGCAGCCTCCTTCTCGTACCTTCATCGACAGCATTTGGCGAGGCATGCAAGGAGCTGTATGAATCATCATTTGATGATTTCACTTCAGAATCTAAAACAGTTGAAAAAATAAACAGTATTCATAAGAACCTAAGAAGTGTGGCTTAAATTTGTAAAAAATCTTGAAAGAATCACTAAACAAAATATTGAACTCATAGGATTTAGTTCAGACCATATCTGACTTGGGCTAGGATTACTTTTCCCCAAGATGAATTCACGTTAACTTTTCTAAAGGTATTGCTACGCTATTTGAAACGAAAAATCTTGTATCACTGCAACTAGATTCAGCAGCAAGATATTTACCTTTATCCTTTGATTTTGAAGATGATTTGCTAACGGAATTGATGAAGGATAGTGCTTCTTTATCATCTTTCTTATCATCTGTTGATTCCGACTGTTTTTTGTCTGCCGATAAATCAAAATTGAAAACTGTAACATAAACACTCGCATTCGTAAACATGTAACAATAGACGCTTCGTAGAGTAATGAAATCCATTTGTTACATTGGATTTACGAGTGATAGCTCAAAACTCTTCGCAAATATGAAATTCACAAGATTAATAAAAGCTATACAACGAGAATGTTATATACCATCTTTCAGAATGACAGAAACTTTAATATTTTCATTGAGTTTAGAAAGAGCCTCTTTTTCTTCAGTTTTACTAGAGGAATCTTTCTTATCATCTAGAAGAGAGGATGATAAACGCAGGTAACAACCCATTCACAATATGATTCAATACACCAGTACTTGAAAGCATTCGTATGAAAGTCTGGTTAACTTTTTTTGCTATTACCTTTAGTTCCAACTTTCTTTAAATTGGTTGTAAAGCCAGTTAGGCCATGTTCTGAGGACAGAAACGAAAATTTTGAAACAACAACGATGATAGCAAAACGCATATAAGCTTCCAGATTGCATGGTCTACTAAAGGCCTACCTTAAATTACACAAATGTTACCCTACACCTCTGCGGCAAAAGTTATTTTGCTATTATTTGTGGGACCAGCACTTCCTATCATTCCTACAGTCCACAACTTTGTTTGGATTATACCAACTTATTTTCAAACACTTTCCCTCCTGGAGTAATATCACTTCGTATCGCATAAACGATGGGTCATATGGACTTCCCGGGAGACACGCGATAATAGATTTCCAAACGTGATAAGCTACGTGAAGAAGGCATTCCAAATGCAACAACTTCACACAACAAGCGACCATGAATAACGATAAATGGGTAGATACGTCAAAGGCGCTACATACCGTCGTGATCTTTGGCATTGACTGCAGAAATATTACAAGCCAAATGCAGTGTAAGGACTGCTATAACATACCACGGCGGCATTATACTCAATCGAGACTTCGTGCAAGAAGTTTATCTACAAGGCAGGAATAAATCGCCAATTAATCATAATATTACAACTCGTTAAAACAAATTGAACTGGTACCACTGAACAAGACCATCACTGCCTCCAAGTATGATGTAGTAAATTGAATGACCGCGAAAATGCAAACTGCCTTGCAAACAGACTTATGGCTTAATAACAGAAGACAAAGATGAAATTGTATCTCTCTCCTAACACCAATGTCAGAGAGACTTTTATTTCGTAAATAAAATCTTTAACGTTTGACTTTTAATTCGCAAATAAATCTTCATCTGCGTGATAATCCAGTCCATCCAATAAATCGAATACTTCATACAATATTAATCCACGCAGGCATAGTAATCTGACGCTTTTATCGGCAATAAAATCAAACTTCCAGCATACCTGGCAAAATTAAAATTTACATCGGTGCAAAATCTAGCTTCTCCGATTATAACGATAACGACATTCCTGGAGGGAATAGCAATTTGAAAACCTTTGTATTGTCTTTAGAACGTGTGTGTAGCTTCGTGAAAAAATTGCACTGCAACGGGGATTCTATACGTAATAGATAAAGCATGTCAACAGAAAGTAAACTTCACTGAACCCTGTGAGTAAGACGTGACCCGTAACAGGTACACGGTACGAAGACAGATTTCAAACCTGCAGCCTAACGATGAAATACACGACTCTTACCTTGCAAATTCAAGCCAATTAATCGTAGATAGGATTAAAACGATGGGGTTAGCATCGACCTATGTTGCTTGCGGGAGCTTTTCGATAGAAAAGTTGCACAAATTGGCGGGGAAACTCGATGCAAGATGCTTGAAAGCGAAAAATAACACTGCCCTGTTTATTTTGACGGTTTGGAGAATCAATCATGCAACATGTAAACAAATATTGATGTCCATTGGGCTTCAGTCGCGTAAGATCGTATCAACGTAAATGCAAGGCACACTGATGCAGCAACAATACAAATAGCAAGAGCAGAAAAGTTTACTGTTACTTCACGCGATGCTTCGATGAGATGCATGGCACGCGCATATAATTCAATTTTTAAAACGTTGCCTTTACAAATCGCTTGCAATCATCTACTTACGAGGCCAGTCTGTGTATTATTCAAACCTGCAAGAGAAATAATTGTTATTGACGACATAAACGTAGTATCACAGTGTACAAAGCAGTCATTAGCATAGTTTATTGGCAGCAAGCACGCATAGTTCTTGGCTCTGATTAGTGCAACTAGAGTGAAATTAGCTGTTGAAACTCCTCCATGGTTACGCTGAACGAGCTCCACCTTTGAAACTCGATTAATTTCTTTGGGCGTATCAGACGGGGGGGGGGGCTAAATTGGGGAGGCAAAAATAGGGCGGCTAAATCAGGGAGGCAAAATTGGGGAGGCTAAAATAGGGAAGCTAAATAGCGACTTCTCAAGGACGGAGGATTTACTTAACAGTGCGAGCGTAAACAGCACGAGCCAATCATAATGCACAAGCCTATGCCAAAATACTTGCGTTTAATTTCCCTGGTAGCTACATAAGTGTCTGGAATATGAAAGTTGGGAGGGAATCAAAGAAGAAAGGGGTTTATTACAGAAATTCGCGACTTGAGGGGGCCTATGGTGGAGAGAGAGAATATGATAGGAAGAGAAGGATATCTCCTTCCTTAATTCTATATGGGGTTATATAGAGCTTTTATAGTATTTCCTATCCTGCAATAACAATGCACTGTGAACTCATACCATAGAGTGGGCAAAAGTTAATAGAACATTTTAAGACTATGCACACGAGCCTTGGTTGTGTTTTGAATTAATTAAAATTATTTAATCAATCATATTCAATCAGTATTCAAAGTAAAGTGCGATGAAGTCCACTGCCATGCCATGCAACGCAGTGGAGTACAGTACAGGACATGAACACCGTATCGTTAAGTACAGCATAGTAAAACGCAGTGAAAAGCAAAGCATCACGGGGATTACAACTAACTATTAGCAGCACACTGTTCTCAGCGAGGAGGCGATCTAATGAGTCTGGTGGACAAACCCAATGATCAACTAATCAGCGTTGAGCAATCTCGCCGAGTAGCTGAAAACATTCACACACGTAGCTACCCATAGCGCTTGTCACATAGTGGCGTATTTATTGATAAAGTATAAATTACAGCGATATTCCAATGCACTTGAATGGTACTTGTTATTCAGTTTGTATGTTGGAGAATCAATAGGTTACCCATTACCTAGAATAGGTGGTCATTATGAATAATTTATCGAAGATCAAACGTTGGTAGAGATCAATATTGAGCCGGTTTGATTCTTGCTAGAACTTTTGCGAACGTCTGGATAAATTAAGGAAAATTCGATAAAAATAGCGTCAACTGAAAGCAAGAATATTGGCAGAGAGAATAATTTTTGTCCTGACTAATTTAGGAAGGAAATCGCAAATCAACGTAAAGCAATGCTACAAAGTAGCAAGGAAATTAGAGCGAATAAAGCATGAAGCTCTATTGTAATATTATTTTGCTGTTTCTGGCGGGTTTATCACACGTGTATTCTGTAGCAAAAACAAGAAAGCCTATCGCACAAAAGCAGAATACAGCCGGTCATTCAGTAGCAGGAAATTCCAAGGCCTTAGGCCACCAAGATAAACAACAATACACAGCAAAACTTGCTTTGAAAGCCAGCAATCAGAAGAAAGCGTCGAGTCTTCCCGTCAATCAGAACCCGAAGAGATGGATCCCAAAAGTGGCATCCGGTACGAAAGTATCATCCGGAAAAAAGCCGGTTAAATACGTTGCAAGGATGGTGGACAATAAGAAGCGATGGATGCCGGAATTCGCTGAATTTTCCAATGACATGGAAAGCAGTATGATGTACGATACGGGATATGCAGGCGGTGGAGGCGGAGACGCTGAGCAGTCGCAACAATCATCATTTCGGTCACAGCCTGCGTCTCAAGACATAACGCCCCCGGAACAAAACTATCTGACGCCGACGGCGGATGAGCCAACCTTTCCAAATGGAGCAGCGGTGGGTCGAGTGGTAAACAATCAGTATCAACAAGGCCTTCCTAATGACATAGAATCGTTCACTAAGGATGTATCAGGGGGGATTCCAGGTGACAATACGGACCTGAGTTCGCTGGAGAACTACCCGGACTCTGGGTTTATGAATTCAAAATTTCAAGATGGCGATTACTTGGGCAATTCGTTGCAAGAAACCAAACCGCAACAACAACCAAATCTTTACGACAGCTTCACGTATGATTCCGCATTGACACAGGGCCTAAATGATCCTGGCAGTTTGATAATGAAAGCACAACAGAATGCAGGTAAAGGTGGGACAGATACAAAGGCACCTGCGTCAGCATCAAAAACAGAACAAGCAGCAACGAAGGAGGCCAATGCGCCCGAAAGCAGCGGTAACAATAAAGTGGACGAAAAGGAGGCTGTTGGACAGAGCAGTAAACCTGCAAAGAATGGGAAAGGAAGCAAGGGAAAACAAGTGAACGGGAAAGAGAAAAACGAGGTTGAAAATGATAAAAGTAGCGATGCAGAGGAGAGTAAGAATGTGAAAGAGGCTAAAACTGAAAAAGAGGAAAAACAGAATGCCAAACCAGTAAAGGTATCGAAAAAGGTGAAGCCTGCTGTGAAAAAAGAAGAAAATAGCGAAGACAGCTCTGAAAATGTTCAAGAGATTAAGCAAGGAAATAAACAGAGCCTCACGACAGAAAAGTCGAAGGAAAACATTGCTGATGATTCAAAGCAAAGTGGGGAGGAACTCGGTGTTGGTGGCAGCAATGACAATCAACCAGAGGATGGAAATAAAGAGCAAGCATCTTCTAGCAAGGAAAAAAATGTAAACAGCAATGAGGAAAGTACAACGCAAGCCATTGAAACAAACAATAATGTTGGTAATAAAGTAGAACAGGAAAATAAACAAGCGTCGGGTAAACAAAACAACAATAAAGATATCCAGAATGACATTAGTGAAGAAAATCAAGCAATCATTAACAAGCAGATAAACAAAATGAGGATGCATCAAAGTCAGAGCAAAGTTGTTGGAGCTAATGATGCCGATGCACAAAGAATAAAAAAACTGAAGCAGAGAATACACGATCAAAAACGACAGAACAAACATCAAGCAAGTGCGGCGGCGAGGCATCAAATATCACCAGACGACAATGATAATCCAATATCAGATTTATCAATGGCAGCAAATGTCAGTCCAGTAAAACCGAAACTAGGATTCGCAGCTAGTCAGCTGAGGAAGCAACTAGTCACGAATCTTCGCCACCAACTAATGAAGAATGTCGCAGCGGCAATAGCACAACGCAAGACGTCTTCAGCAGGAATAGCAGCGACGGCTACGTCTGACAGCAAAGATGCTGCGAGCGATTCAGGATCAACGTCGCCGTCGTCGAATTTAGTGACGAAGACAGGGTCGTTGCAGCAGGAGTATGCAGATTTGCAACAAACAAACAACGGGGGAACAAATGCGGGATTAAATACGAAGCAAGGTGATGATAGTAAACCAGTGCAAGATACAACTGTTAATGATAACCAAGGAATGATTGCCAGTATGGCATCACAGAATGCAGATGCTCAGGTGAACGAGGCTGTGGACTCACAAGGCAAAGAGTCTTCTCAAGGCAAAGAGTCCTCACAATGCAAAGAGTCTTCACAAGGCAAAGAGTCTTCACAAGGCAAAGAGTGTTCTCAAGGCAAATCGGGTGAGCAGGGTCAGGGGTTGGTCTCAACGTTGATGAAGATGGACAAACCGATGCTGATCGAAACGATAGTGAAATTGCTGAAGAAAAGCAAAGCAGACAGACAAGCCAAAGCAAAACAGGACGCTGAAAATATGAAGCAACTTTCAAAGGACCCCAGTGAGAACATTAACCAATCGTTTCACGGCCAAGAACAAATGACATCAGAAGCAGAGGGTAAGCAAGAGACGCCAATGCAGAATATACAGAACGCGGGGAATCAGGGACCCGAAGGAAGTCAGGAGAGCCAGTCGAATGCTCCGAAACGGATCGAAGCCGTCGCTCAATTAGACAACACAGGTAAGCAAGCAACACCAATCAGTAATAAGCAAGTGGATACGAGTGAACCACCAGAACAAGATGAAAATGGACATAGCGAATTCAAAGCCCTTCAAGTAAAAGCCAAGGACGGAACGACTAAGTACAAGTTTGAGAGAGTGCACAGTTTGGGAAGACAGATTAATCCGGATGATCCATACGCTCAAATCGGATTAGTGGATCCGGGTAACAATGATAAGTCTGCAAAGCATCACTCAGAAACCAGCAATCTAAAACAAGATCTCGAGAAGCAGGGAGGTCTAGTTTCAAAGTTTGTATCGACGGATGAAAAGGATGAGGGAGATGCAGTTAATCATGATGATGAGAAACTAACCAAAGCCGGACAACAACTGGTTGAAGCAAGCAATCCCGATCAGCAATCCAATAATCAGGGATCAGTCGCAAGCGAATCCACAAATCAAAAACCATCTATTCAACAGGAAAACTTGGAACCAGCCGCGGATAATCCTAAATCCGTCAACCAAGCGGGTACCAGCAATACTCAAGATCAGAGCTCAGACATCAATCCAAGTTCTGATCAGCAAGCCAGTAATAATCCTGAAACGGATAACCAATCCATCCAAACCAAAGAAGAATCCACGAATTCGCAACAACAGCAACAACAGCAGCGTCAAATCCAAGAAGAAAAAACAGAAGAATTACCCGATGGAACAAAAGTGGAATCGCAAGTGAGTGCAGATAATCCACACGTGTTGGCACAACTAAACAGAATATCGGACAGATTGCAGGAGAAAATGGCGGGCCAAGACAACAGCAAACTAAGCCAGAAGATTAACAACAGAGTGCAACAGAACTTTGCAACTGATATCAACAACAACAACAGCAATGATGACAACAACAACAACATAAATGGTGGCATGCGAGATGATGCGTATGCATCGATTGGTTCTTTTGATCCCAATGTGAAAAAGAAGGCTGCAATCGTAAAAAAGAAAACAAAAAATTAATGCTTCAAAAAGAAAATGACCAAAATACACGTTCTAGAAGACATTAAATATCACTACTAAAGAGTTCAAACAGCTCAACATCACATGAAGTACTAGACTGAAATTGTCATGCTATAGTATCATAGTCAAATCGCAGGTGTATATAAAGCAGAAGGATAAATGACTATAACCAACGTCAATTGAAGATTAAAAATTACTTTGGCACTAACAAGAGAATGTGATAAGAAATGATGGAAGGAATGAGACAGTAGTCGGAATTTATGTGTGTCGGACAATCAAGAATCTTAAAGAAATATTCCTCGCAGAATGACGTGATGACTTTCGAGAAACTTCAAAAATATGTCTAACCATGAGCATTAATGCAATTAAAAAGCCAAACGATGTATTCTATATACAATGTTACTATTCTAAATCTGTCTTTTATATATGAATGACGACTTGAAATTTTATAAAGAGACCGAAACTAACTAGCCTTCTTCATTGTAGTTTAATTAAACAAGATGAAAATTGAAAACGTGATATGCTACCGTCCGTGTTTGAGCTTTGTTTCTTTGCATCACTCGGTGAAAGTGAAACACAGAGATGACATTCCAGAATGGATTCTAAAGACTCCAAGAATTTGAAAACAGCAAAACTCTATTAAGCCCCCTCTCCATTAAGTCCCCTTGACTACATTATGTGACATAATGACAACATTGCAGTGTGCAAATCCCCCCCAATTGAACTCCACCCCCTCTAACCCATCTGAAGCTTCGTCGCCATAGTACCTAATGCTGACATGCGCATAGAATTGCTGAATTCCAGAAGACATACCAGATAAGCACAGTCGAAAAGAAAGAAAACACAAACTAATGAGGACTTGAGCAGAAGTGTAGAGGCGTACCAAAAATTGAGGCGCTACAATAGACGGAGCATTTGAGAAGCAAACCCACTGAGAAATTAAAGCTTATTTTAAGGCCCTAGTAGCCATTGAGCGTAGCAGCCGACACCACCGTCCATCAGGGTGATATCATTACAAGACTGATGACTAACAAGAGGCTTCAATAGCTATAGAACCGGCCCAACAGATTCAATAATGTTAAAAACCTCAGTAGAATCAGGAACACCGCTTGTCAAATTGTAGCAGCGTTCGCATTGCCTCTCTGGCATTAGCGGTTATTGCTTGCAGGTAGGCACAGTTGGGGAAACTAGGTGCAAATGAATTTTCAGACAAATAGGTCATGCGCGGCCGAAGAGCATTCACAAAGCAGGTGGAAGGATTGCTGGTTTGCACTCCTCTCGGTAAGAGTAGTGATCCCAAGTGGGAATCCCACGCTCCAGTTAGCCTTGTTGCCCGTGTATAAACTCTAATGTCTAGAGCTACAGCCAATAAATTACGACAAACAACGCGAAAATCTTTGCTTGGATATACGACTGCAGCCAACTAAAACGCCATTATTTTTTTCATGTGATGAAGAGTGCTTAAAAGAGAGAGTTACATGGACAGAAATCGCCAGAAATACAGGTATGTGCCAACCAACTTTGTTCACCTGTTCGAATCTATCTGTAACTCAAAAAATTTACGGTGAAACCCATTGAATAAACTTGTAAACATTTTTCACATAACGTTACACAGACCTTCGTTAGATCCCATCCTTCTCAAAACCAACATACTGCAGGATAGTAATTAATGTATATTGGCATAATCTAATGCCGGCATGGTATAACTTAATTTTATAACATAACTGCTGATTTTAAGAAAGGTCTATGCAGGTATTCAAATGGCCTGAAATTCGTACTTTCAAGAATAACTGCAGTACTGTATCGCGATATATGTACCAAGCAAAATTATAACTTAAAAACATATCATTGCATATTGCTATCCTGAAATACCTGTGAAACAAAAATCTGTTAGCTTCTTTAATTTCTTAAATAAACGTAAATGATACCAGCTGGGTTTTACGTCAGACCGTTCTACTTCACTCCATTCCGTGCATTTTAACTCAGCCCCAACTAATGCTATTCCATTCCACTCCAATTCGAACTATAACAACGGGTCCTGATCTCGCAAAAGTCCTGTAGCAAAAATAGAGACACAGAATGTAGTGTGCAGCTTGCCACTCCACCGTGTAGCCCCGACTTTCACTCTTGCCTTCACCAAAGTATGCAAGTGGATTGACAAAACCTAGTAACGAAGTTCCTATAGATAATTATCAAACACAACTTTTTATAAGGACATGCTTTATAAGATGAGGTCGCGTCTGATGTATGACCCTGTTCTCTTATAGAATGCGTTGGTGTCTCTACCCGTATGTGGTAGTATGCCTCGCAGTAGCATTACACGGACATGCCTTCGCAGCTAAAATAAGCTCAAAATCAAAATCAAATACAAAGGAAATCACTGCGTTCAATGTGACGACTAGTGTTGCAAAGAAGAACAAGACATTGGCTAGCAAAAAGACGCTGATAGACATTACTGGCTCCGAGTTCCCCACAATCAACTATCAACAACCGGAGTTCTTCTTCGACACAGCGCACGACTTTGGTAAATACGACAAGGACGAGATCAAAGTCAATAGCCAGATCAGCGTGGAAAAAGAAGCAGACACTACAAGAGGTGCAGAAGAACGAAGCAAAATGTTTGATAACAGCAAAGGGAATAATGCTTTGATGACTACTACTGGTCCTGATGAAAGCTTTGACAATGATACGGTAGAAGCTAGTGTAAATGAAAGGACAATGGATAAGCTGGGTGGTGTACAAAGCGATAGCTATCAATACGATGATAACGATGCTCAATATTTTGTCAATCAAAGACCTGGTAAGTACTAAAGACATTATAGATTATTATATTTACATTATTATTATTATTATTAACATTATAGTATTGGAAATTGCACATTTTTGAAGCAGCCTTTATAAATCCCTCATTTATTTTCATTCACCCACGCTAAATTGACCTTTAAATCATGGCAAGGAAAGGAAACTATTGTTGCTTGAGTCACATGCGAATTCTACAGTCAAGACTTTAGTAGATTAATAACACCACGTCACAACAGAGTGAAGAACGTCCCAAATTTTTATTACACCCAATTAAATTTTTTATTTTTATTACTATTATTATTTACATTATTATTATTATATTTACTTTTTTTTTGACCTGGTAAGTTCTGCATTGCCAGCTGTAGCTATTTCGTTAGAGGTCCTTAAATGCATTGAAAAATTTGCATGTTTAATTGTCTTTAAACGTCTTGCTGTAAGCTTTAAAGTAGGGAATCTTCATTAGCTGTTTAGCTAAAGAATCGTCTTTAGCTGTTTAGCTGAAGAAGATTCTTATGGAGATTTTAGCAGTCAGTGAGAGATAAATAGTCGTACAAGTGAGAGAAAAGCAACGAGAGAAGACTGGAGACATGTGTCATAGCATCGACTGGAAATAAACAAACATCATACCTCTGCATTCCGTGTGCAGCAATGTTCACGTATTTTGACCGACCTAAGATATCTTCAACTATGACTGAGTGCCTGAAAAATACAGAATGAGGGGTAATAACTGGTAAATGGGTTAAACCGGTGTTTACCGTTAGTAATGCGTCATTGTACACATTAGCGTTTGCAAAACTATATATATATACAACAAAGTTGGAGGTGTGGGCTTAGATGACTATTGTAAGCAAAGCCTCATCTAGGAGTAATTGTTGAAAATTCATTACAGATAATACCGGTGCTGGCTTGATTATGTTGCCTGGTCAAGAGGACATAGCAAAAAGAGGATGGAAAGTAATCGCAATGAGATCTAGCATGACAGCTACGTCATCGTGGACAGTAAAACTGAAAGGAAAATGGGATTGGAGAGTGCACATTAGTGGATTCAAATACGAATGTAAGTTATACACCCCCGGAAAAATCCATATCAGCAATTCACAAATGATAAAATGCCGCTTGGCCCAGGGGGATAATCACATAGCGTTGATTGACACGAAACAAACAATATACTTTAGAAATTCCCCCCCTGACAAAACAAGTTTTGTGTAGCACTTGACTGTTAGTCAGTTGAAATTCCGGGGGCTCGACATTCAACGGGCATAGCTGAGTTTGATTCGCACACTCACCATTGATGTTTGTTGCAGCTGTTGAATTTGGAAGTGTTGGGGTTCTTGTGGACGGGACAATATCCAAGCACCAATGGATTGTGAAAGAAATGGTGTACAACATGTTGATGATGTTCAGAAAAGGATCAATGATCAGCGTAGCCTCATTCGCATCTTCTCTTAGTATTGTAAGTGTGATCTCTCTTTCATGTTCTTGACTTTGCATTGACAACCATCAATAGCGGACAAAATGTCTTGAGAAAATGTAAAACTACAAAAAGAAGACAATCAATCCGTAACATTTTTTCGTGGGCTTCATTCAACCCCGCTATCCCCCCTTAAACAATGCTGTTCTTTCAATTTGACACAACCTTTACCGACATTGTGTACGACTATATCTAAGTAGAGCAAACATTGTTTGGGGAAGGTGGGGATTGAAAGATGCGTGCAAAATTGTGTCCCCCTATAAATGATTTCTTTGCAAGGTACCAATATCTAAGCCCTACAATGTTGGAGCAGAGCAACATAAGCCAAGTTTGCTCCAAAAAATATGTCTTCTCCTTCAACAAAGCGAACTTTTCATCCAACCCCTCCCCCCCCCCTCAAGTGACACCCCACCGTATTCACCCGTAAATACGTTAATGAAAAATTCGGTAAATGTTCTTCTATAAGAATCACGCTACCCTTCAAAAGTAGATGTGGCCCTGCAAAAGGGGTTTTTATAATTGGGGGTAAAACACCTCCCCCATACACATCCCTCGGGTGACGTGCCAGGACGCAGTAGTCAATAAAAGTCTTTTTATGTGTAATTAACCGTTATGTGTAATAAACTAAAGTACTGCCATTACATCGTCTTACAGGCATCTGAGTTCCAATCATTTTCGGCTGCATCGCAAATCAAGACAATCTGCGGGAAGATCCAATTCTCGGAAGGAAGGAAAGTTGGAGAAGCACTCGAAGCCTATTACAAGAACTTCGTCGGTGTCAAAGCAAAGAAACCAGATTACAAAATGTCAATGTTCCTCGTGATCAAAGGAGCAACTATCGGCTCCGTTGAACTCATCAAGAAATACGGTGCAATGTTCAAGACGCTTGGCGTACGAATCTACGTTCTGGCACTGGGAAGCAGTTTTAACGTCGCTCAACTTCAAATGATCACGGAGATGAGCCTGATTTACGAAATCAGTAGCTACGAAGCCATCATGACTGGCAAAGGCTTGAAGGTCGGCGGAGCGGCTGCCTCACAGTCCATGTTTCTAATGCTGCAAGCTAATCTAGGCTCGTGTAAGCATGCATTTGTTATTCTGTGGCATTGCAATTGAAGCCTTGATGGGAAGGCATTGATAGCAAAGCATCGATAACAAACGGCACTTTGTTGGAGATGGTAGAGAGATGTGTTGGAAGTATTGCAAGAAAAACACACTGGTTGCCACTGAATACACTTTAAGTCTCTATCTTATCTTCTTACAGATTTTGGTGCCAGAGCTGGACTTGCAGCAGGTGGTGGAGAAGGTGGTGGAGAAGGGGGTGCTGCCGGGGCAGGAGGTGCTGGTGCCGGGGCCGGTGCAGGGGGTGCCGCGGTGGCAGGACAATCAGGTTCAGGTGGAGCTGAAGGAGGTAACAATCAGAACGATGCATGCTCTGAATAGCAATCTCCTAGCAATTTCACTTGACTAGAATATCCCTGGACATAGCTGCGTTGTCACCAATTTGTTCTTTAACAAAATCTTCCATGAATCAATGTCTGTCACCAAACGAAGCATTAACAGCATTCGAGTTTCAGCAGCTATCAAGGCCTTGATGCCAACGCTGCAATAGAAAAAATATCAATCATCATATACATATTCACAATAGTAACAACAGCCACTATGAGTTAAACAGTAATTTGTAATAAGGCGGTACTTATCTGTTTCTCGACAGGATGGTGGACAGCATCTTGGCAATGGACAGGTCATATAGCAGGCATGCAGTATGGAAGTAAGTAGTTCGATTTTAATTACACTAAACATAAAGAAGGACGAAGTCAAATCTGGTACGAGGAGACAACTGCAATTAACGTCTCCTCAAGAGGACCATGCAGTCGATGTCTGCCGATGTTTCAATCACTACATCAATATCAATATACCAACCTGATTATATGCAACATGTAGATATTTAACCATTTGTTATCACCATCTATCATCCACCAGGCGTAAAGAAAGCCAATGTTGCATTTGTCATTGATGGTTCCGATTCCAACATGATCACGTTTCTTCAGAGATTTGCCTATAATCTCATCATGATGTTCCAGCGACAGGGAACTTTCGTCACAATCCTCGTCTACGGTCGCGACCAGTATAGACTATCGAATTGGCAGGAATTCTCCAGCGCGGAGCAAGTGCAGGTAAGATCTGCTGCAACTATTTTCCCTTTTCGATAACAGATAAAAGATTCGGTCAGAAAAGGTGGGAGTGAGAAAATGTTTCCAAGCAGCATCGTAGATGACGTCATTCAAATTGGATACGATGCTTGAGTGCCTCCATGGTACTTTAAAACTCGTGTCTCTTCTGCAACCGACTTTGCTACATTTAAATAACAAACCAGACTTATAAGGTCCAGTCAAGCAACGTCATAAGGTCGAGCATTTCCGTACATGAAGCTCAAACACGGGAAAAGCTGAACCCACAAAAGCACACAATACAAAAATAACGATTGACTTCTACGATTCAATTCTAGAAAGCTTGTACAAACATCCCGTACGTTGAGACATCGATCAGAAATATAGCCAAGGCACTTGGAGAAATCAAAATTATGTTCGAGACGCAGAAAAAGGCCAACGCTGAGAATGGTAACGTACTCTTCTTCTTTATGGCCGGGTCGGCGACTGACAAGGCACAACTGTCGGCAGCAGGAGCCGCCCTTAAAGCCCTCGGCGTCAAATGCTTCGGTATTGGCATTGGAGCACAGGCAGCCAGCTTGAAAGCAGAGCTTGGCATGGTTGCAACGAGCGCTAAATACATCAGAGCAGGAAAGCTCAGTAGCATTGTTAAAGCTGGCAGCTTTAATGGTTTGGTTAGTGCTCTCTCCGCAGGTGTGTTTAATCACTCTCCTTATAGGACTCAACTTTTGCAATAATCTCCAATACGAACTCATATGTTCCGAAAAAACCAACGTATTTAGCTGCACAACATGCTATGGAGTAGAACAGGTAGTTCGATATAAACAACACTGTATTAACCATGGAACTGTATGCTCTATCTTTTGCAGATATCGGACAAGCTGGAGCAGTGAGTGCAGCATCAGGTAATCAAACTCAAACTTCGCTTTTTTCATTCTTTTTAACTATTCAATCATATCCCAGTAAACCATCTTCAAAAAATTATGCAAGGTAAGTTTGCATGTAGTTGAACTTTATTTTAATATTTCAGGTAGCTCAGCGATGCTTTCTATTCAAAAAAGCTGGAAGTGGAGCGCCAAATATCAACAGCTTCGCTACGGATGTGAGTTCATTTAGGTATTTTTCTCTTGGAACGCTGCATCTGATAAGGCCAAGGCCTGCAAGTTGCCATTCCTTGATATCATGGCTGCAGATGTGGATATTTCAGTAACGCAATGATGCACAGGGAGTCGATGACACTTCATTGTAACTTTTCCATGAATGAAGACGTCTCAATAGCATACTACACAAGAACCAGTAAAATAAGTTCTGTCTTGATATTGGATGTTTATTTCATAGATCTGGCAAGAGCAAACGTCGGTATATTAGTCGAAGCCATATCACTGGAGAACTTTGGATACATTCGTCATCTCATTTACAACATAATCAGAATGTTCGCTTTATCTGGTAGCTACTTCTCCATTGTATCCTATGGTACTGGTCAGTACCGAGTGTCAAACTTCGCCCAATTCACAACAGAGGCATCAATCAAAAGCATGGCTGGGAAAATACCCAAAGGAACATCGGGCCAGGTACGTATTGATTCTTCATGTGTCCTTCCACTTTCAAGAGGAATCATTGCAGTGCAGCATTTGATAAAACAATGATGAGAATGTTCCATTGAAGACAGCCATGCAGACAAATCGATGATAAAAAATATTGTTGACTGCATTTCTTCGCAAAGTGCATGCAAATCACCTTGGTATGGAGCACTGTTCGTTGAGCTTGTTATAACCAAACATTATCTTTTTCTCATACAAACAGGCATTGACAGGCAAGGCATTGTCGTACATGATAGGCGCATTCAAGGAGTCACCTCCAGGCAATCCTGAGATCTTATTCGTGCTGACGCAGTCGCGGTCATCCGATGACGTCACTTCCTTTGCAGCACAGCTCAGAAAAGACGGCATAAAGACCATCGCATTTGGCATCGGAACAAATGTAGATTCGAAGCAGATGATGCTCATGTCATATTCTTCTGCGACGATGTTCATGGCCGAAGCTAACGGCTTGGTGGCTACATTGACATCATGCCAGAGTGCTGTTGCCAAAAGTAAGAATTCCTTCAACTGAATCAATTATTTCATTCAGATATTCAGATAAGGGCTTCACTCAACAACACAAACGAAAGGTTATGCCCGATAGACAATCTCATTGGTTGGGTGACATAGATATAATCAAATTACTGACATATACCCATTTGAAATAGTTGTAGGCACAGTGAGCGGCGATGTGTCAACAAGTGCTGGGGCTTCAGCCACGTCTGGAGCAGCTGGTGGAGGTAGTGGTGCTGCTGCCGGAGGTGGTGGTGCTGCTGCCGGAGGTGGTGCGGCTTCCTCTGCAGGAGCTGTTGGAACTGGAGGAATCAAAGAAGGACTCCTAACTGGTAATATGCTGTTTATTATTACGCAGATATGTTGAGCTGAAGAAGTCTCTCTTCAAAGTATCTCGTCAAATGTGCAATAACCTTGATTCTGATGTTGATTCATTGTAGCAAGCCACGCTGACATCGTCAAGAACTGGTCCTGGAGAACACAAGGAATAGCATTTGCATATGGAGGTATTCAGCATCAATCATGATAACCAATTTAGATAAGTCCAATTTAGAGCCAAATTCTGCCATAAACTCGGTGCACAATTAATCTCTTGCATTCAAGTAAAACAAAACTTCTTGTTAGCTCTGTATGCCTAGTCCACTCAGTCTTAAGTTTCGGTCGCTGACAAGTAAAACTTAACATCTCGATAATTAATAACTTTCTCCACACTTCATAACTTCAACAGCATATTTCCCTTGCCTTCAAACATGTCCTTTAATCAAACCATACCTTCCCTGTGTAAATGCTTAGACTTAACCAACCTGCACAGTACCCACAACTGTCAACTAACAATCGAAAATTTCTGTTTCACAGCGTGCAAGAAATCAACCATTGGATTCCTCGTTGATTCATCAAACCAACACCATTTTGACGTCATGCAGAAATTCGTCTACAACATCTACAGCCTCTTCGAAATTGGAACGTCCGTTTCCATCATCACGTACGGAGGCGAGACTGACAAATCCCTGCAGAAGTTCAGAAAATACCAAGACTCCACGGTCTTCCAACTCTCGTGTCAAGCAATCAGCTACAAGGGAGCAAAGGGACGCAAGACTGGTGCTGCTCTTACCGAGTTGGCAGGTGTCTTTGGCTCTGCATCTGGTGCAGAGGGGAAGCAGTTAGTCTTCCTGCTGACGACTGGTAAGTCAGATGATGACGTGGTGGGACCAGCAAAAAGCCTTGTACAAAAAGGAATGTCAATATTTGCAATAGGAATTGGGAGCAGTGTTGATACAAATGAATTGAAAATGATTTCAAGGTATTACCTGACGGCAAAATGGCGCGCTTTGGTTACTTCTCTTGTCAAAGTACAGAATTCTGCAATGAAAGGTAAGAAATATCAGCTATATTAGTCGCATTAAATAAAAAAGATACGTCTTGTATCTATGTCTATAGTCAAACCTCTATTATAGTCTCCCCTCTTAGAGTCAACCTCAATCGTTGTCTACCCTCTTATAGTTCAACTTCTATTATAGTCTACCCTCTTATGGTACAACTTTTACTATAGTCTACCCTCTTATGGTAGAAACTCTATTATAGTCTACGTTCTTATAGTCCAACCTCTATTATAGTCTTTCCTCTTACAGTCGAACTTCTATGAGGTCTACCCTCTTATAGTTCCACCTCTATGATAGTCTATAATTCCACCAAGGGTTGTACACTTCGCAATACATTCCTCCCTGGTGCATTAAAAGAACAAGATGATTTTTATTCCAGTCGCTGGTAAAAGCGCTGCCGCAGATTCGGAAACTGGCGTCCAGCAAGATGTATCCGCTGGATCAGTAGGAAGAGAATCTGTCCTACCGCCGGCTTCATGTAAGTATGAGAAATAAACGCTGTTCGGCCTATAATTATTTTGTGATTACAAGAGCTCAAAGACGTTTAAACAGTGATCAATGGTCTTTCAGCTATTGCAGAGCAATGCATAAGTCTTAATGTAATTTCAAGCAGGTTTTCCAGCGTCAAATCATCGCCAATTTTTCAAGAAAACTAAACTGCTATCTTCTTCTCCTCCTTCAGATGGCTATTTAGCATGCTCCGCATCACAGCCCATGGGCAGTCTCCAGACGAAATGGGATTGGTCAGCAATGATTACAAGCATGAAATCTGGAGGTAAGCAATTGACAGTCACGGGCGGCTACTCCTCCACTTGGTATTTATATTCATAGCGTACACCTAATCGATGGTTGGTAGTTTCATCCATTTTTAACGGTAATCATAAAAATGAATGATGCCATCCGAATGCTATTAAATACAAATGGATGATACCAATGCCATCCCAATGCCATGAAAACCCTCGTAATACAGACAACAAACCAAATGTCACATCCATACGAGTTTCAATTCTGTCGTTATTCTCCATTGGCAAAGCAACGTCGCTAACAAAGCAATTGCTTCATCTCCCCAGCTCTAAAAGCAGCAAATATCATAATGGCCATCGACATATCACAGAAAGCCAGTTTCGAGATCCAATTGCGTTTCTGCTACAACACACTGCGACTCTTCCAGCTGTCCGGCAGCACGGTTACAATAATAACGTACGGCTCAAGCGCCAGCCTCGTAGCAAAGGCAAAGACCGTCGGAGCCGAGGCTGAACTCAAATCACTGCTGACTGGAATCAGCGCAAAGGCTGAAGAAACGGTGAACTGTGGCAAAGCGTTGAAACTCGTCACGTCTAGTGTTTATAGTCAATTGAACAAAAAATTGAAAACAGTCATGTTTGTCGTGGCAAGATCAAGAAGCGAAGACGACGTCTACAAGGCCGTAGAGCAACTGAAAGGTGCACAGATAAACATGTGCGGCGTAGGTAGGTACATGATTACTAACAGTGAATATACTGATCAGTTCTTAACGTATGGAAATTCTAACATCCAGACACAACATTCAGTCTAATCACCTTTTGTGCAATCTCTGTAGTGGTGCATAGTATACATAACAACATACCAAAGTGGACTGTAAACTCAGCATTCACACAGAAAATAAGATGTCTCGCTCTGTTTCAGGCCTTGGAGAAACATTTAGTCAAGAGGAAATATCAGTATTATCATCAACAGGGCAGTTGTCCTTCTCAGGATCCTTTTCGCAAGCAGCTGCCTTAGTCGTTCGCATACAAGCGATGTTATCCATGGGTAAGTTACTTTCATTTCTCCCTATTAAGCTATGATTACAGGCCTGAGGCCTAGTCTCAGAACGGGGCTTAACGACAAGGAATCCCAAGTGCAGGCAAATTGTGTACAGTTGATTAATGGCTACAAGGACTTTGAACCTTAGCTGTTGATTTTTGAGCCTAATTCATGCCAAGTGAAAAAACATTCAATACAATGTTAATATATGACTCTCTTGCAGTGACGAATGGAGTTCCAGAATCAGATACAATGACACGAGATGCATTGAAAGAAGCGGCAGGGGCAGATGCATATGGAAGCATGGTGAATACTGTGCAAACTGGAAGTACAGCATCTGAAGAGGCTGGCAAACCAGGCTGCCCAGATACAGGATATTCGCTTGCAGGAGCTGGCGGTGGTGCGGCTGGAGGTACAGGAGCTGGGGCTGAAGGAGGAGGAGGTGCAGGAAGTGCTGGGGCAGGTGCTGGGGCAGGAGGTGCTGGGGCAGGAAGTGCGGGAGGAAGTGCTGGAGGGGCCGGTGCAGGTGATGCAGCAGGAGGTGCAGGAGGAAGTGCTGGAGGTGCAGCAGGAGGTGCTGGAGGTGTCGGTGGAAGTGCTGGAGGTGGAGGAGGAAGTGCAGGAAGTGCAGGTGGAAGTGCTGGAGGTGCCGGTGGAGGAGGAGGAAGTGCTGGAGGTGCGGGAGGAAGTGCAGGAGGTGCAGCAGGAAGTGCCGGTGGAAGTGCTGGAAGTGCAGGAGGAAGTGCAGGAGGTTCAGGAGGAAGTGCAGGAAGTGCAGGAGGAAGTGCTGGAGGTGCCGGTGGAGGAGGAGGAAGTGCTGGAGGTGCGGGAGGAAGTGCAGGAGGTGCAGCAGGAAGTGCTGGTGGAAGTGCTGGAAGTGCAGGAGGTTCAGGAGGAAGTGCTGGAGGTGGAGGAGGTGTAGGGGGAAGTGCTGGAGGTGCAGGAGGAGGAAGTGCTGGAGGTGCAAGTGGAAGTGTTGGAGGTGCCGGAGGAAGTGCTGGAGGTGCCGGTGGAGGAAGTGCAAGTGCTGGAGGTGCTGGAGGTGTGGGAGCAGCAGGTGCAAGTGCAAGTGCAGGTGCGAGTGCAGCTGCAGGTGCAGGTGGATCAGACCTTGCATCCGCGGCTGCCAGTGCAGCAGCCCTGGCAAATGGATTAGCAAATTTGGCAAAAACCAATGGTGGATGTCCAGCTGGTTGCAAACCTTGCCAACAATGTTTGGGAAAACGTAGCCAAATTGGAGACAAAGCTTGTCCTGCAAATTGCGAGGCATGCGAAGGCGCCAGCTGTACGATAACTACCACAGACTTACAGGGGTTCAATAGGGCAAAGATGGACAGTGATCCTGCTAGCCCTGTTCAACCGAACAAGCTCTCCATGGACCAGATGATGTATAAACTCGATAGCGACAAAGGAGATGCAGAATCCAATGACATTGATCTGAATGGTAAGTGAAGCTATATCAATATTAGTCTTTATGCACGCTGTCTGCTTCTCAAACACGCGGTGTTTAAAAAGTGACTAAATATTCCTAACATCAATTCATATTGCTAACGAAAACACTATTGGTGGCATTAGAGTAATCTGTCGTACATTGCCTGACATGTAGCATTAGGAGTTACCAACACTAACAAGCTCCTAATAATGAGCTGTCAATCGAAATTGTTCTAATAACTATCCTAATGCCACTCTCACAATTCTCTACCCTTGCAGCCATACAAACATTGTTAGAAGATTTCTACGGAGATGCAGCTAACAAAAGATCAAAGGCGCCACCACACAAATGATAGAAAAAAATTGATTCAGATTTACTTACATAGCAAGCAAACAGGGTGGTATCCTCAGAGACAGGCAGGAGCAAGTTCTGAAAAATAAATAAATCATAAAACAAGACAGTTAAGTGATGACATTACCGCGAGAATGTTTAATTGGACATTAGTGTCAAGCATGATTTAGTGATAAAAAGAATGATAGATAGTAGATCTCTGCTTAGAAAAATACAATTCAACCTTGAAAAGTCAAATACCAAAGGAAATGAGAAATTCGGTTGAGTTAACAATAATTCAATCTATCAATTTGTAAATACGTATTTATTGATAATCAGTGTACTATGTGGAAAATGTGATAGCTCATAAATAAGATACTGAAAGAAATCCTGCCTTCATCTACCTTATCTTTAAAATACTTGATGTTGCAGTAAACTATTTGCCACAATTTCACGCTAGATCTAAAATCGAATCAAACAATTATCAATAGCCTATGCACCTCTCTACTGCTTCTTTAGCATTGCAATAGTATGCCACTCTGGTATAAGCGCGATTCTGCAGGCAATACATTGCGAAACACCGCATTGCAATGCTACGAAATGCACAGAGGGGTAAAGATACGGCACGAAATACAGCTGAAATCATTATGATCGCGGATTATCACGAAACGCTCGGCATTATCAAGCTCATTCTCAACTTATCAGATAAAAATATTCCACAACCAAATAATTCATGAATTATACTGATTACTAAATTGTCAGTAATTAACGACTGACTATGCATATATGTTGAAGCTTGAATTAAACAGAAATAGACCCATCTCTGAAATTTGTCTTGCCAATCAAAGCATTGATGAGTACCGGTTTGCCATCTTTTTGCATCTTCTGAGCTTGCTTGAAAATCGCATCAATGTCCTCCGCAGTTCCTTGTTTAATCATCAACCCTGCTCCGCCATACCCTTCTGCTATCTTATCATAATCAGTGTGCTTCAAAGGAGAAAGAATATAAACACAGGTTAGGAACAGGCAGTGAACTGGAAGTGGAATCAATTACACTTTTGTTAGTTACAAAAAGTAGGATGCACAGAAAGCTAACAGCACTATAACGCAAGGGACTTGATCGTCAATGCGCCGCAAGACTTTTGATAGGAAACACCCACGAATAAGAACCTATAGCATCCAGCCTATTGTTCATATACAATAGCGTATTATTTCTTCTGTTGTTTCGAGCAGAAATATCAGCCTGAAGATTTCTTAATCCAGTGCCTCATGTATGTGGGTGTACATTGTATACAAGACCTCCTTATATCGATATTCCGCTGCCCTTAAATATCCACAAGGCATACACGCATTTGCAAGCCAAGGCACCCATAATCTATAAACATTGATCATTTATTTGATCTAAGCTGATAATATGCATCAACTGAGACTTACTGCAAGCTGACATCCAATAATGCTGCCAAACATGGGAACTTGCTCACGTGCGATCTGAGACCAACATGCATCATTGCCAACCAATGCAATAACAGGAACCTGAAAACAACAAACATTCACCATTATCATTCTGGAAAAGAAAACAATCAACCACAATAGCTTTCCAGCAAGACATGTAGCTTAATCGTAACATAAAGATGTGCGTGTTTGTATAAAAGTAGTACTCTGTGTCAGTTATTCGACAGTCATTTGCCAGCCAAGTGGAGGATGGGCTACACATGGATGCTCTTTCGTCTCCCAGTAAACTAGAGCTGTACAAATTAGAAGGATGCACTCTACTCTGCATTCGTAAAGTATTAAAGAGCCCATTAATTGTATCCTCAAATAGGATCCTATGCTGAGATGGCATGAAATGAGTAATGCTACTAATGTATCTTCATAACTTGCTTTGCTCTGTTCCGTAAGACAGTTGAACTTGACTTCAATTTGATAACAAGAAAGCTCAAGTAAAGTGTCACACTTCACCATACGCCACCACGAGCCAAACACCGTGCCAAGCACAATAGATTGGAAAGAATAGCTCACCTTATGTCTCGTAAACGTGTCAAACTCTGCAATGCTATAAGCGCAAGATCCATCCCCATAGATGATCCATACTTCCGCATCCGGTCTACACAATTTGGCACCAAGAGCAAAGCCTGCACCCACGCCAAGAGTTCCAAATGCACCAGGATCCAACCAACGAAGTGGTCCACGGGGTCTGAATAAGAACAAGAAGACATCGTTAGTTGCAAAGATGCAAAAACCAAAACAAACGGGACAGGAATACAGATTGAGTATAGTAAAAGCCCGCATGTAGGAACGCATGTAAATTTTCCTTCCAGCCTTTTGTTCCAAGACAATAGGCTATTGTTTCGTCTATTGTTTTGCGCAGCAAAATCACCCTGAAGGTTCTTAATCCATTGGTTCTTATATGCGGGTATATGCTTATTATTGTACTCAGTTGCGAATGGACCATAGCTGGCATTTTATGTCAATTACAGTAGAAAACAAATGTATGTTATAAGGCACAAATGCAGAAAGCTGCGCTGTTTCTTGTTACTTCCGCGGTTAATAGCTAGTCGAATACGTCACTCACTAGCTTACCTGAGAATGTACGCTGCGGAGCCGACAAAGTCTCCTCCGTCGGCAACAATGATGGAATCATCAGACATGACGTCATCAAGGCGATGCAAAACTTTCAAAGGATTCAAAAGTTCACCAACTGCCTCGTCAGCCTTCAAACTTGAAAATAAAAACAACATCAGAACAGTGTGTTAAACATGCAATAGTATGAACTGAACAGCAAACCTAATACAACAAGTGGCTAATAATCAGTAATCAGAAGGTGCTAATTTGTAGGATTCCACGTTTTGTTAATTAAATGAATTATACAAATACTATACAAATACTACGGATGCCTCCACAACTTCTGATAACAAGACCTTATGACACCTTATATAAGCGTGACTGGTTAGCCTTATGGATAAGGCGTCGGCCCGCCAGGCCGAAGGTAGCGGTTCGAATCCCCGCACCAGCCACATTTGCACTTTCGGGAAAACAAAATCTTTGGATTTCAGTGGCTCCGCCATGATGCTCGAGAGTTAGACTTCATCTAATATGTACTCGCTGGAGCTCATGGTAGTGCAAAACCCAAGAGTCTAGGGTGATGCTAAGGGTGGGAATCCAGCGCTGATTTTTTTCGCTTATATTTAACCATCGCATTTCTTGCAGCTGCAAGTTTTCTGATGATTCAGATAAGGTTATGCAAAACATATCCTTTTCAAAATTTTTTGCGATGTTAGTGCGATAATACAGAGTTGAACCCACGATAATTAGACTACAATTAGACTCTGATATGTTGGAGCATTTCTTCATCCTCCTTGATTTTGTCGTTTCCCACCTCCTTCAGTGCTCGAAACAACAACAACAGCACATGAACAATTGTACAGATTGAGCTGTGCAAGTAAAGCAACACGGCAATGCTAATATGTAACACGTTATTTGCAATAGCATAACACAATAGTCTCATCGTAACACACCTGTTCTGCTTTTCCTTCTCGTTGTCTTTGTCCTTGAGTGATTGTATCCAATCTTGGTTCACCTTGTAATTGCCAAGAGCCTTGCTGATAGACACAATAAGACTGGCGGCATCGGCTGAAAAATTAAATAACAAACGGCTGTGAATCACAAGTTATTCACAGATAACTCGGACCGTACATGGCTAAGATTTTATATGATGAGCACCCAGGCCAAGGAAAATCAATAGAGTTATATCAGAAAGTTTGAGCTTTCATTATTTTGAGTTGACAACGTTTTGAGTTATTGGGGTCTTGCTCCATTAGTAATTTGAGCTATCTGTGTTTTGAGGTAAACGATTTTTGAGCTAACAGAGCTTTGAATTAACAACGTTTCAGAACTATTGAGTCATTGACGGTAATTTGCAAGCCATACATGCATAAAATCTAAATTAGGAGAGACTGGAAAGTGCTCGATATATCGAGGAATTTTGGTTCAACTGTACTTGATCTATCGAAGTCAAAATTAATTTCGAAGGCACATAATAATAAGAAAATAGATTGTAGTTCATAACAGAATCAATAATTATAATCCATTACCTTTGATTGGCAAAGTAGGCTTCCAGAACATAGCAGAATTCTGTAAAAGACAAATTTGACTTAAATTCACATACCATCAAGCAACATATTAAGGTCAATCAAAATAGCTGACAAAAGACGGTAATAAATGCTGGTGAATGGCAGTGCACCTTATAGAGCTGATCCTTGTCTCTGTTCACAGCGATGATCTTTGATTTCCTGTTCAAAACTCTTCCATAGGACAGACGAAAGTCGCAAACAGTTCCTGTAAATAACAGTCAACCAGCTCGCTTACATCATGCAGTAAAGGACTATTACCTTTAATCAAACGACTCTATTATGTCACAGCCTTCGGTCATAGGCAGCGCATACCGTAAACACTCTATTCAGCCCCCTTTTGAAATAAAATGTTGAATTCAGCCCCCTCTCTATTAAGCCCCTCCTTCCTTTTAAAATTAAGAGCAATGATGAAGTTTTAATTCACTAAACCATAAAAGGTCATAAAATTCTTTTTACTGTTGTTTTACACGGATATTTTTCTGAAATTTATTTGAGAACTCCATTAAACCACCTCTATATTAAGCCCCCCTCCTTAGAACCTTAGAACATGAAAAATTAAAAAGCCCCCCTCCCCGCCGAGAGGCATTACGGTATGTTGCAGAGAAGAAAGAGGCATATAAAAAACTAAAATTACCAGCCAATATGACAAGGTCAGCATCCTTTAACGCCTCTCGGCGTTTCTGTCTTATATGCAGAGGACTATTCTTGCCAAGCAATCCTCTGGACATGCCACCGAGAAAACAGGGAATACCGAGCACCTGAAAATACAAACATTTCAGAATAAAATGGTTGGTAAATGTGGGGCTCTAAAGCAAGGAGAAAAACTCGCAAAAGGCAAGCAACAATATTCTGAGCAGCACGGTCCACTGTTAGCACCAGTAATACGATTTATCACTGACATAATTCATTACCTCTAAAGATGTTCGCAAGTCGTCGGCTTGCACGGGTGGCAGTGTGGCTTGACTTCCAAGAAGAACCAAGGGCTTCTTTGACTTCTTAATAAGAGACACGGCTGCTGACACTACAATGGGACATTCACATCATAAAAAACTGCTTTATCGTACACTTATTCTTACTGATCACCATTTGAAATTATCAGCACTGGTAAAATAATGGAATAACAGACATGAGAAGCAAGCGCCACGGCTCTGTTCGAAATGAGGCAATGTGAGCGCATTACGTAAGCATACCTTGGCTATCGGTTGGCAATGGAATGTCGACAGGTAGTGGTGTGACGTCATATTTATCCCAAGCTCCAGCAAACAGATTGTTCAAGTGTCTTGATATGTACCTGCAAAGCAACGAGACCATTCTCCTAATGCCTGCACTTCATATACATTAACATTATCAACTCATACACAACACACTGAATTATCCTTAAATTTAAACCTGAACCAAATTTACATTTAGAGACGCATGTGTATTTCTTACCAATTGACTAGCTTCGGTAGAATTCCAGCTGGATTTTCCTGACGAACAAAACAAAGAAACATTCAAAGCTAATGGCACAACATCAATTCCATACGACAGCACACGACATGATACGACATGCAGAATATATCGTGAGCTTCGGACGTACCTTAATTCCTGCTTCTCTTTTGACAAGACGGTACGGGTATAAAACATCGATCGGAAACTCAACAAAAACAGGTCCTAAAGAAAAGAGCGATAAAAAATCTTAGGAATCAGTAATTTATCTTCACAGTGATACAGAATGCAGTATCGTACAGATCAGTATACAGTAAACAATATTGTATACATCCCACATGACAGCGCCAAGAGTACCAGGCGGCATAGAGTGATGCTTATTCGCATAATTACGTAGGATTAGAATACCTGGTGTTCCAGATTGGGCAGCCTGAATTGCCTTTTTTAACGTCGGGATAATGTCAGCGACTCTATGAAAATAGACAGCATATTGGGCTAGATTACAATGTGAAGCCCGAAACGGTGTAGTTTTACATCTGGAATTAGCATCTTTGCAGGCATTCTGCAATCTAGACACAGTGCGCAATCTGGATGAAATCCTTCTGAATGCAATTTAACAAGGATGCAACTGTTCGAAATATAATGCAATCTAGATTCAGTCCTTATGGATAACATGCAGCATAAATACAGCCCTTCTCAATACAATAAGATTAACCAAATATAGAGCTGCATACAGGCATGGCAATGGCTGTAACAATCTGATTTTTTACCCAACCTAAATGATCTCACTGGCTTTATATACTTTCGAGCATGGAGATTCAGAATACAACCATTGCCCTGCCTAATACATTGCATACCTGTTAATTGTTGCAGTGAACTTGCAAAGAGGCTTAAATAGACACATCTGATCAATATCTTGCAATGCTCCTCTACCCTGCAGACAATCGATCACACGTCAAGTTAAACAGACCTGATGAAAATCAACTTAAACATGAGTCTTGTTTGTTAAATTGTGTCTCACATCGGGGATTAGCTTGAGAGCATTCACCACTTCAATTCAATAACAGACAGTTCTAGCCCAAAGAGGTTTAGCTATGCAAAAACACACTGCAATCCTATCCACATACCTTGAGCAGTGTGGACGCAGCACCTCCCATTAGTAATAGTGGTGATTCTGCCATCTGAGCATTCTTCACAGCAGTAACTGTATTCGTCAAGCCTTTAGAACAGATGAAATGCAAAGTACAATCACAAGTTGATACGGATTAGAAGACAGGCCACAAAAAGCTTTTGTGGAGTTCAGAGTGACAGCAAAGCAAGGCATGAAGATAGTAGCACTACTCCTTTGATGCCTTATCAACATAGGACCCTATTTGAGGATCACGACCTATGCAAATATTCATCGAAAGATCATGAGATTAGAACATAGCAGCACATCTATAATAATGCATATATACCGGGACCAGCAGTGACAGCCGCAACACCAATTGTGCCAGAGAGTCTGGCAACGGCATCAGCAGCAAACACAGCATTGACCTGAAAAAAATGGATGAATACTTCGTAAAATGATATTGCAAGAAAGTAAACAATTGCAATGCAAAATGAAATGATCAGATAATCACATCACATATCTTATATTATATTATACCTCATGTCTTGTGTCTATCACATCTATGCCAAGCTGTTCACAAGAGACAAGGATTGGGGAAATATGTCCACCACACAGTGTAAATATATTTTTAACTCCATGTGACTGGAAGAGAAAGATACATGTGTTTATGTGAGTGGCAAAATTGCACGATAACACGATACAGAGAAGCCTCTATGTGGTAGAGACCTTTGAAACCAAGTCTAGGTGTCAACTTTATAAGGGTGACTGCTAATAGAGATGTCACTGTAGATCAGTATTGCAAACAGAATTCCCTTTTTTCCATGCATCAATGGAATCAAAAGTCACTTGAAAGCCTCAATACCTTTACTTAATAACGTACATGAAACATACCTTCAAAACAGCTGCTACCAATTCACCTCCATGTCTTTCTGAATTCTCCTCTATCTGAAACGAAGCAAAGCAAATCAAATACAAGTGATAAGATCAACCCATGTCAACCGAGGTGCAATTTTCCAATGGAGTAACTGACAAAGCTTTGCATCAACTTCAAATTAGCAAAGAAATACATTTGTTGAGGAATTCTGCTGTTTTAAAAAAATATCAAAAGATATTTGGAAATATATTTCTACCTGAATGCTTGAAAGTTGCCGTTGGAAATGAATTCTCTGGTGATTTTGAAAACTAATAGTTTCAAACTTAATTGTCCCTTTGCAAAGCTTTGTCAGTGACTTCCATACATGATTTGTTGCGGTGTTGGGTCTCATGAAGTATAAGGCCATTCTAAATATATCCAGCTACTATTAATTACCAATGAAAACAAATGCTGTTCTAGAAGAACAAAATTTGGGGAGAGTTTCAAATAGATTTTGTCTAACAACAGCCGGCCAAACATTTCTGGGTTGCGTGATGTGGGTGGGGTGTGTACAAGAGAAACCCAAAAGTTATTCACAACTTGGCAAATCTAAAATTTCTTCAGTTTTGTTTACTTTCTCACACTGCATTTACTATTACATACATAGAAAATAATGGCGAAATATTTAAAAGGATTATAGACCTGGTGGAAAGGAATAAAATAAAGCCAGCTCGAGCCAGCCCCGCCCCGACCAACAAACATGCCATGCCAGCCCCGCCCCCTTTCATTCACTCCTTGTATTCCTGATCTCTCGACTCGAATGGAATACTTCTAATATACCTTCACACAGTCCTTTCTATTAATTTATGAAATTCAACATGCAAATGGATTGGGTGTGCAATAATTGCTGCGCAATATAATATGATCCAGTGTGTGCTGCTATTCAAGTCGCCGCAAAAAAGTCACGTGCAAATTTAGGCCAAGGTAGGAACTTCTATGTAATGAAGCTTACCTTCTTGTCAAACTTGGGAAAAAGAAAATAATACAGCCTCCAAACCACTGCCAAAGCTGTTGCAATTGCTGCCGTTGCAGTTATAGTACAGAAATCCGCACCAGACATCACAGAAAGTTCAATAAAGATGCAAAGGTTTGGTCTCAAGATTTCGCACCCTTGTGAAGAAACTTATTGCGAACTTTGCTCCTGAACGAAACAAAACATGTGATGGCCTCGTTTTAATGCAACAGTCAACACGACAGCGAGACATTTCTGGGAAAAGTGGACAGGAAGCTCAAAACATTATTTCACAAGCGTTGCACAAGAAAATGTTTTTCTGCTTTCATGACCGATCTGACAGAAAAAGATTCGAATAAAAAACACAAGAACAATTACCTCAAAGCCTCATTTTAAATCAGCTAATCTCATGTTAAAATACAACTCTATTTCTTCGTATAACAACTAATGACAACTAAAATCTTCGTGGCGAATGAAATCAAATTTAAAAAGAGCTACTACAATCCTTTTAGTGTCAAAGTAGAAATACGTGGAAATGATTCAAGTATTTTTATAATAATGACAAGTCTAAAGCTTTGCTTGATTTCAATAAATTGGGATGGGGATGGCCCAAGACATTAATGCCCAACTGGACCAGCCTTTAATTGCAGTGTCATTGGGCTACTGTCGGGTTAAGTATGGTAGTTATTACACTCGTCATAACAACAACTTAGATCTTAGGGTAGCTGCTCAACAGCTATGGAGAACGGTATATCTTTGGTTGTCTATGTTGAGAAGAGCAAGATTTGGTGAAATTGTGAGAAATAGCTTGAGGGTCATTCAATCAATATCTTAAAGTCTTCATTACGATAAAAACCCACATATACGAGCCAGCGGATTTTCTATGCAGCCTACTGAGAAAGTAGACTATTGTTACAAAACAATAGGTTATTGTTTCTTCTACTGCTTTGAGCACAAATATCATCCTGCAGTTCCACTGGTTCTTATATGCGGGTTTTTACTGTATATCGTAACACCTTCCATTAGACAACTGATAATCCAACTACAAACTTGCAAAGAATTTAAATAAATTTTGACAATTTGAATTTAGTATCTTATCAGCCCGAGATCAAGCATGCAAATTAACTTTGCATGCTTGTCGCATTGGGCATTTTTAAATACACAACATATAAATTAACTAGGCAATTCATGTCTAAGATAACAACTCTCCTAAAATAAGAATTAATAAATCAATTTAAATTGCGAACTTAATTCCAATATTGTTTCAATTGGTGCGGAGGAATTCTGAAAATGAAATAAGCATAACGAAAAGCCTAAATAACAACACAATACTGAAATACGGTATTGTTTACAGGTCCTGTTGCACAATGATATCTTACATGAAAATTGATTGCGGTGGCGTAAGCCCCAAAAAGTGGGTGGGTAGCAATGGGCATTTTAAGGTGCCACACCCTCATCCCCCACCTTATGTATTCTCAACGACATTGAACGATTCCATCCTGGTGTGATGGAATCCTACCCAAGGGAGACTGGGCAAATCTTACCCAGCCCCCCGCGGTGCCGTCACTGCTTGCAATGGCGTCGCAAGATGAGCGATGTGACGCAGTAAAATGTTGACTGAAATTGATCTCGGAACGCCGTTGCAAGCACATTTCACGTAAAAGAACATTGTGCAACAAGGCTTCAACGCAAAAGCTAATTGGAACTGGAAAACATTGACAATGCTGTGATAAATTGACTTTATGCGCAGCACAATATGAACGCAATTTGATGGTAAAAATTCCATCTATTGGCAGGCACTATATGAAACATCGAGTATTTGATTTTCAACTGTAGACAGCCCGAATGTAGCTTTGTCTGACTCTACGTCTGTGTGCTGGACTGACCGAACCACCAATGTCGTTCAATGAATTACTTCTATGCGGCTGCATCAGTGATGAATTTCCATCAGTTTGCAATGACGTCACATCAGATGTGTTGCTGTTTTTCAGTCGTGATGACAGCAGAAAGTCCAATGAATCCTTTAAGCGTGGCGTGCAGAGGACTTTGGCATATGCTGAGAATCTCTTGTACTGAAAAGCAGAAGAACAATGTTAGCATCGAGTGCAATAATCGCATCTAAATGCCTTCAGCACGCCACTGACAGCTATAAACAGCTCCGCCTGTGCATGCAACTCTATTAATGGAGATAAATGGCTTGGCTATACAGTGGAGCATCGGTGAGTTTTACTTAAAGATGACTATTTTTGAGAAATTTCGGCACAACAATATTTGTCTCATGTTCAGAGGTGACCGTTATATGAATGCTTCAATTATGTTCGTTGTATAGAGAGTTTTCTGTACACAGAGACTCCGTTGTTGCAAATATTAGCTTGCGTGATCATCAGTGTTAAAAGAGGTAACTAATATCTTGCTTACTTCGAATTCCAAATAATGCATCTTATTCTCCCAATCCTGAAACAAGAACACAAAACCTCTGCTTCATTCCAGATGCCTCATATACATCGGAAGCACAACACGAGTGTCTAATTTGTTACAAGTAAGATTCTTCTTTCAACAACACCTCACCACTGTAGAGGGCATAAAAATATTGCCGTAGCGTTATGAATACTGCATGCTAGTAAATGTCTTTCTCACCTTGAACTCCTTACTGTTCTCGTGGGGTTGGATCTCTCGATGCTCTTGCATGTCTTTGTCAATTTGTTCAGTCTACAAGGAAATCAAAATAACGCAATACTAGAATGGCAAAACATAACACTGACATTCACTGTCACATGAATGGTATTAAGTGAACGCCTGCATGAGATAACCAGTAGATTGATAACCTTCTACTTCCACTTCTACTTCTATAAAATTACTTTGCAAAACCCTACAGCATTAACGCAAAGGGGAACCTTCAAACCTAATGTTTCTGCTCAAAACAACAGAAAAAACAATGGGCTATTGTATTTAAACAATGCATGCAAAATTCAAAGGCTCTTATATGCGGGTGTTTAATGTGGTTCCGCTATGCTTTCTTACCCGATTTTGGTGTCTTCGTATTTGCTCCTCCTTGGGATGAAAAATAGAAAAATCATTATGAGATTAGATTCTATATTTTTACCAATTCAGTTTGAAACAAACCAGAAAAGAGAGTATGGCGAAAGCCGATGCAAATAATAATATTAATTCACGAATTTCGACAGAATTTCAAAACTTCAAGCAACAAAAGCACATACCAGATTGAGTTTGGTCACTGACACTGGCATGACTGGACGAGAGAACGTCTTGCTGCAAGAAAATATCACTAAAATACTAAAATGATCATCAGTATAATGTACAATTGAATACTCGCATCCTCATCTATCAAATGCACCAATAACAGTGTATTCTTTGACGTTTGCAATGCTATAGGTTGCCTTGCATTGCATATCGAATCAAGTAGATCAGAGCATGCAGCCCATAAGTGAGTGTCTTCCAGGGTAATTCTGCGTATTAAACGCCCTCTTCTTCAACACACTCCCTTTAATAAGCGCCTCCTTCAATATACTCCTTTAAATAAACGTCCCATTTTAGCACACTCCCTTTATAAAGGCCTCCACTTTAAAACATTTCTTGATAAACGTCGCCTTATTTCAGTAAATATAAAAACACTCTTATTGTAAGCGCCCCTTCCGAAGCACTAAAAGATCCATGTTATGTCGTTTCAAAATGAGATGAAAATAATCAAACCTCGATGAACAAGGAGCTGGCAAAGGAGGCGAAGACATGGCAGCGGCTGACAGATTGATTGCATCCACCCAATCCTGTACGTCAGTTTTACTCCTTGAAAAAATAGATGAAATATTAATAGTGTAATTCCCCCGGACGTAACACTTTTCACCAGTGAAATTCAATGCAAATTGATCTTGGCATCAGGGGGTAGCATACCAAAAAAACCCACGTACAAGAACCTATATGGGATTCGCATCGAACCTATTGTTTAAATACAATACACCATTGTTTCTTCTATTGTTTTGCAACTTGTGGGTTCTTGATTCGGAGCTTTATTCAAGATACTTTTCAAAATAGATAAATCTGAATTCGACAGTTGTAAGATTAAGTACTGAAATAATTAACAACGCTTCGGGCCTTGCTCTTCAACTGGTCTCAAATTATGAAACAAGGAATAGTAGAGACCTTCATATCCCAAAAATAAATCTAGAAAACACAAAGAAAGGCTTTCAGTACTCTAGCATCAAAAATTGGAATAGTATTCCAATTGAGATCAGAGAGCTGCCATCGCTACCCGTCTTTAAAAAGACATTAAAAAGACAATTACTGAGCAATGATAACTCACAATGACCAAAACGACTCCCTGGAAGAACAGTATCGCTTTATTTCACATTTGTATTTACCCTTATTTTAACTTATTTAATGACTTAAGCAATCACTTATATTATACTATAGTATGTTATTATTATGTATCTTATATCTAAAACTGAAGGGATATCGTTATTATGAATTTAATAAAAAAAAAAAAAAAACTGGTAGAGCAAATATGACGAAGCGATCTGATGAACAAAACATTCGATGTACGTCTTGTTGTCATGTCGTAACAGAGGATCCTTTGATAAAGTGAATATTTCATTGTTTTTATCCACTTTTTAAAGTCTCTTGAATACAGGATACAGTAGCTACACACCCGCATATAAGAACCTGTGAGTTCTGCATCCAGCCTATTGTTTAAATACAATAGCCTATTGTCTTTTTTATTGTTTTGATCAGGGTTTTCAGCCTGAAAGGTTCTTAATTCACTGGTTCTTATATGCGGGTGTTTACTGTAATACGGGTGTGCTATATGAACAACAATATGAATGCGCCTACTCTCGCAGTAGCTATTGCGACATATATGCATTAAGTGTACCTTGCTTGAAACATGAAGACTTTCCAGTCAGAGGTAATGAGCTTGCATACAAAAGGCCGTTTCTTGTATTCCGTAGCAAAGCCAGCCAACGCATGGTGGATACCAATACACTGGTCGTTTGAGCTTTTGTCAGGCTGCAAAATATAAGTGATTCCCTACATTATAAACCAGTGGAATAAAGCATACATATCTACTTAATCTTGTATCGAGTGTGATGCGGTTGGCTTAAAACAAGCATATTGAAAGAGTACCTTGTTCAGAAATAGAACGAGTCCTTTCAGCGTACAGTAAAACATCTTCCAACCACGTTTCATAGCTGGTACTAAAAAATTACACATGTCTCTGATTGTATTGCATGCTGAGAATTGCTGAGAGGCACAAGATTAGGATGAACAAATTATCAATGCATAAAGTTAGGAGGAACATATTAGCCAACTATTGAGACATGTGAGGTTAGGAGGAACATGTTAGCCAACTATTGAGACATACAGTTAGGAGGAACATATTAGCCAACTATTGAGGCATAAAGTTAGGAGGAACATATTAGCCAACTATTGAGACATACAGTTAGGAGAAACATATTAGCCAACTATTGAGACATACAGTTAGGAGAAACATATTAGCCAACTATTGAGACATACAGTTAGGAGAAACATATTAGCCAACTATTGAGACATGGGGTTACGGGGAACATGTTGGCTAACTGTTGAGACGTTGGAAGGTTAAATGGGCCAACTCACATCGCTTGCCATCGGTCTCCATGATACATTTCCTGTACATCATTCCTTCACGCATTACTACCGCATCGTCGTGTGCCTTCAGCTGAATGAGACAAGAATATGCTTCAGGTCAACCATCGTTCAACAATGCGATAGGTGCCTAACAATGATGCAGCATTGCAATAAGCTGCTCAGTTAATAACAAAGCAAGAATTCACCTCTATAAACGGATTCCCTCCGTTCGATGATAAGGCCTAAAGCACAAACATACATGTCATTTAGGCCAATGTACAATACACAATATCTAACCATAATATGATACAGTAAATATACAAGTCTGTTTTATAAAGGTAATGTTAAAACCAAACCTTTCGTGTCCTTTGAGTTGGCTTCGCTTCTTTAGGAATTGCCGTACTATGAAACAAAAGTAGAAAATTCCTCACTGATAAGACATTAATTCTCAATGCGTAGCAATGCAATCATTGCTTCTTACAAGGGCATGCATGCCATATGTTGTAACAAGTCATTCTTCCTGAGCAACGAAAGCTACTTACTCTGCGTATTGTATTTCTCTGTTCTTTATGGATTGGTACAATGTCTAACAAGGCAGAACGACCATCAGTTAAATGATGCAGAGATCAGAACAACGAAATTTGTTCTACATAGTTTGAAACAGATAAGGCTTACTACAAACTTCGTGCCAGCGCCGTGCCGTGCCAGATCATGTTGAATTCGGCTGGTCGATTTTTTACTACGAATGAGTTATTTTGCTCCTGCGCGAAGATTTTACTAGGTTCAGTGAATTTTTCTGGCACGGCCAGGCACGACGTCTGAATTGAACAGGCGTGCCAAATCGTGCTAGTGTCGTGGCAGAAAACTGCCAGCACGGCACGGCGCTGGCACGACGTTTGTGGTAAGCCTAAGTGGGAAACAAGCAAGCGACTGAACATGCAAGTAAACAAACAAAGAGACAAACAAACAGGTCAATAAATATTAAAACGAATAAAAATATGTAAACAAACAAACCTTGAGCATATCACGAGAGAAGTCTTGACCATCACACATTCCACTGAGATTGTTTATAAATTCATTCAATGTCATTTTATTACCAATATTCTGCAGACGAAGAAAAACACTGCAATTAAGGGAAAGAAGTATGGCTTCGTGCATTGACATTTCTTCAAAATCAAATAATTTTGCAGCCTACCTGGGCATGTAGATCAGTATTGAGAAGCATCAGTGCACAAGTCAACGTGTGAACAGCATCTAACGAAAGAAATGTCAGATAAGAATGGTATTTTGCCAGCCAACAACCTTCACCTTAATTGATCAATAACCTGTCATTGGTGCTTCTTCGTGGTCGAAACTGAACTCGAACATTAGAAATAGTAAAAATCTGGGGATAACAACCTCAGTGAGGAGAGGGATGATGAAGCATACGCGTCTCTGGAGGTGGGAGGGATAGGTTTTGGAGTGGATAAATGTGGTAGGACTTATAGCTACTATTGAATAGTCTGGTGGTTTCACTTACCCTCTGAGCCATAAACTGGTTTGTTGCATACAAAGTAACGCATTGAGAACTGCAACAGGATTCTCTCCCGTTCCTGAGTTTCGCCAGTCAATGGGAATTTCTTCAGCAAAATCCTAAAATAGATTCACATCATGGTTTATACTACCCTGCACGTGCATCGCATGGTTAATTAAAACAACAGCATGTGCAGTAGCAATGAGATGTCTCAAGCGCTAATGTGTCAATAGAGAATGCTGTAGTTAGGTATACATATTGTAGTGCATGGAGAGCGTAATACAGGGTGCAATTTAAAAGATTACAATGCATATTATGTGAACCTGAGTGCTTCGTCGAGTGGATATCCTTCAAAGTTCATGAATTTCATGTATTCTCTGCAGACTTGCTTGCTGAATTCTGTGCTGTTGTAAAAGAAAAAAAAAGAGAGGCAACGTCAAGCACGACACACAATTCTATGAAATAAGAAAAGTTCCCATAAAACCGATCCTATGCAAAACAGAACGATCAAATGAGAGAAAAGACAAAAAGAAGGAAAAGATCAAATGAGATAAAAGGCAAAAAGAAGGAAAAGATCAAAGGAGAGAAAATGCAAAAGAAGAAAAAGAGAAACACGGCTAGAAGAAAATGAAATGAAAGTCGAAGATACCGAGGAAGAGATAAACAAGAAAATTAGTAGACATGACACCAAGAAGAACCTCGTAAGAAGAAGTAGAAAGAGTAAGAACCGATGTGGGTCGAGGAAGGTCGGAAACCAAACAAAAATTAATAATATTCGTGTGATTTTAATAGTAAAGTTAAGAGAATATGAACAAATAATTTCACTAACTTTTTGCCAAGGAAGGGTGCCACATCGTCTCGCGTGAATTCATTCAGCGTGAATAGTTTTGTAGCCAGATCAATTGGATCAAAACTTTTCAACTCACCAGGTATCGGTGTTTTATTGGGTCTTGCCACGACCATGCCAACATCACTTCTGTACTTAGCATCAACAGAAGCTGCGGACCTTGGCGAAATTCCCGTGATAAAAGAATCGGATTGACGCTTTCCAAGACCACTGTTATTCAACGATGGAGAATTACTCGCGAAATAATCATCAGGTGCGCTCACAGCCAGCGATATTCCATGGTCATATCTACTATGCACTGTACCGTCTTCGCTGTCTCTTAACACTACACCGTTATTCAACGCATACTCACCACTATCACCGGTAATCACACTGCTATTGTTACTGTAATTCGCTTGGCTGCTGTTAAAAGCGTCTGTTTGTTGCCAGGTATTGTAACTGACTCCTGCATTACCACTGCCAGTGTTTCTTGCTGCTCTTGATATCGGCTTCATTTCCTTCAATCTCTCTTGTGTTGACTGCGAGAGCATTGGCCTGATATCATTGTCGATACGACTCGGGTGTGTTTTGTCCGTGTAAAAGAAATCCTTGTTGCCCGAGTATCTATTTCGAATATCGGCGCGACCCAGTGAGTTCGTTCTGTGAAACCCGGTGGCAGGGGCACCGTAGCCACTGCTTTGTAAATCAGCTTCATACGAGGTGTCAATGAAGGTGTCCAAACTTCGAGTGTTGTTCACGTTTCGATGCTGATCGTGTTCAAACTGGCGCTGTTGCATGTCCATTGTATTGTTTGGCTGATAAAACTGTACAACGCCATTGCCTTGCTGCAACGGCAGTCTCACGTGTTGCCCGGCTCTAGCACCGCCACGTAATGTTGATTCTAATTCATCGTGACTGTTGTGAAGCCTGTGGCCGGCGTGTTGTGTGTGACCACCTTCCAATGCGGCCTGATGTTTCGAGTACGTGTGTCGCAAATCCTGCGCATTCGATATGCTATCCAACCTCTCTTCGCTGTACGCTCCCCGCGTGCTCATCAGACCGAGGCCACCGTTTCGTACACCGTGGTGTTGTTGCTGTCTATGAGGCATGGCAGCGGCATTTCTGTTCCACGTGTCATTCGCAGGTCGGACTGTTGTACGCTGGTTGTTGTGCGACAGTCGTGGGTCTGTCGCGTATCTGTCGCCTCGATCTACACTTTGCCCGTTCGCTTGGGATTGATTGTAGCCCCAGGTCTGATTGTCTTGTTGCGCATATCCCCGATTGTTATCGCCCGCATGTCGGTTGCCTGCACTTCTCTGTGCGTGCGGAAACGGCTGGCCTGATATCTGTCTCATTATATCGTCATTCGGATCAAAATGAGAATTCAATCGCGGTGCGGATCCAAATATCGGCCTACAACCCAGCCGGATTCTCCTCTCTTCCGTCTGGTTCGGTTCCTTGTTGACTTCTGACTCGGTTTGTTTGACAATGTTGAAATCCACCCGGTCACTCAAATCATCCTCCTTGTCTTTCTCGCGCAAAACACGCACAGCCAAAGGTGACCGCTTCACCTCGTCCGAATCACCGCCTTCCGCACTCAAATCCACCGGGAGTTTGTCTAGAGATCCGGTCGAACAAAATATTCCATCGGTTCCTAACCTATCATAATCCGGACTGCCAACTGTTCTTTGGTAAACGGGTGAATTATGCTTAGTGTTCAATGTTATGCTGGCTGATTTTAGCTTCTGCGTTAACGAACTTGCGCTTTCCGTCGACTTGGCCGGCTTCAGGAAAGGCTTGGCCAGCTCTCTACTTTCCGGATCGGCTAAAAAAAAGGAATATGGATTGACGATAGAAGAACTACTGGAATGCGAATAAGAACAACAACAACAACACAGGCTTGTGCATATGTACGATCAGACACTCGCAGCTTGCAATTTCGAGGATGTTTACTTCGCATTGTTTACAAAACAGCATAATCGTAAGCTTGTTTCACGCACATGAATAAAGCATGAGCAGGCACTGTCCATTCAATCTAATCAGATTTCGATTAAAACGATTACAGTCTCTTTGAAAACGATCGGCAAACACATAGCCTCATTTTGTTTGCTGTTGCATACCGCGGCCTCGTTATCACAGCCAGCATTCGCCTTCTTCCAGGTGTAAGCTAATAAGCTATCCTGGTCGCATAGTTAATACGGATGTCAAGTAGTTGCAAGCATTGCAGCTGTAATATGCCTATGCAACAGCCAATTATACTCACGATGGTTCAAGCAACCGAGGGAAAGGAGGGTTGGAATTATCGGGGGCTCCAGGTCTCGGGATATACACGTTATATGTTAGAGGGAGCCACTCTGCCTACATGCAGAAAGCCGAAAAATATAACATTACACTACAGAAGTTAAGCTTCCCCTTTTGGTTTTGGTTTCTGGCCACAATTTGTAGCAAAATTCAAGGCTTGATGTTATATTTGTACCCGTGCTATAGAACGTTGAAAATGTGCATTCAAAAATTGGAGCTATCAAGGGAGACCAAAAGGGGTCCAAAAATAAAGGACCGCCGCGACTAGGCCCTGAGCTTGGTTCTTATAAAAACAAGCGTGCAATGCTGCAATGATAGTAACAATGCAATAATAGAAATGTCTCTATATATATGAATGACTTACCAACTGAAAGCGTGAGAATCACTCCGTTTTGAGAGCTCTGAATAAGATCTACGACTGGAAAGTACGAGAAAAATTACTGATCAATACTTGGGTAATAAAAAATTAGGACACTACATCCTCATTCTTGACTAAGAATCTGTTTTTGCTCTATCTTTCACTGCGGCCAACAGTTGGAAGTTGCGGTTTTCATTCTTGAAAATCGATTTACCAACGCCGAAAGAAATCTGCAGAAAGACAGTTCGATAACTATGACCATAGGTGACCACAAAACGTGAATCTCCTAAAAACCGTCGCAGTTAATATATCAATTATTCAAGTTTGCTATATATTTCCATATATACATACGCATGAAATAACAGCCAAATCTAATGAATGCCAGAAATCGATTTGGTCTTGTAAAACAAGCTTCAACCTGTTTTGATATTATACACGAGCAGAACATGCAAAATTATGATAATGCACTTCACTGTCTTGAAATATTTCGAAATTTGCAAACTTTATCTTCAGCTGTCTTCTCTAATTGTAAACTACCTAACCTTGATTGGCTTGCTAATACAACAGGTTATCACAACTAATTATATTCCCTGTCTCATTAATGTGTGTAAACAAAACTGTCCTTAGATAATGATTGTCTGTTCTGTAACTATAACATCGGGAAACTTGGGCAGACGCAGGTGCTGACATTCAATGTATTGGTGGATTTGCAAACGCACTGTATAAAATACAACACAGTGCAGTATAGTACAGTGAAGTTGGATATAATGCAGTATACAGAGTATACTGCATACAACAAGGTCCCAATCGAGTTATTATAGTGAACTAAAAATAGTCTTGTAAAGCCTAAAAATAAATCATTTCTCTAAACGTACTAAACCTTTCGTCCACAGCGCTGCAGGCGAATTCTGTGAGGTGGTTTTCAAAGATAATACACGTACATAGCCACGCATGACTCCACATGCAATGCTATATCATTGATAAAACAAAACTAAAAACACATCAACATAGTCTAGAGCTGCGTGCTGTTAAAAGACAAGGAATTTTTTTATACAAACAAACGAACAAACCCAGATACAGATATATTATCTGCATATATGTAGAGAGTTGCCAGACATTTGCACGCTGAATAGGAACACGATAAGCATGAAGTTGCACGAGAGCCTTTCACGTCGCCTGTTAGTGCATGCAAAGTTGGCATTGGTTATCTAGACTGCCACGAGCTTGAACTGTGTGTTATCTCATTGCTAATTCAAGCCTCAGGTGATTTTCGCATTCGCTAAGAATTTCAAACATTCACCGGCAACTCCATGGAACTCTGGCGTTGCATTAGATTCGATGTTCAAGATGGCACATATCAACTGTGTATAGCTTCAAAATATGAATATTGTACGAATCTACAACTGCAAACTGTCTGTCTATTATTCTGTTGTGAACAAAGTGATTTCTTCTTAAAAATTCAAAAACAACGAAACAAGGATGACGGAAAAGGTTACTGCCAGCAGGTGAAAAAGCTCTGAATAACAAAAGCAAATCATCTCGTGGAAATTTAAAACTCTATAAATTTCTAATGTACCTGTTACTTCTCTGTAGCGCTTGTTTGCACTGGCACAAAGTTATTCATCAGTGTCTGTCTGCTGTAAAACTATGTTAGTTTAATAACACTGGATGTTATCAATAAAGAAAGGACTCAGTTGCACAAATTCTGTGGCTGTAACAAAGCCAGACACTAAACGTCAGAAAAACTGGAAGCTCTTGCCTCATTCTGAAGTGGAGGCCATCACTGGGAGAGAGAGACTCCAGAGCGTGTTAAAGACTGGAGCTACAGATCTTAAAGTTAAGGTCACAATTGCAAATGGCTAAAGCCTGATTACATGTTTACTTTAAACGTTTAATGAATATATTTGTCAAATAGTGAGCTAAATGAAACGATCCAAATAGATGAAACAGTGCTATCATTATCTGAAGGTAATGCAAGAATTAATTCTGTTAAAATTCTTCAACATGTTTGTTTCAAAACTAAAAACAGTTGTAGCTATGTATACCAAAGTCTTTTAGCGCGTTAAAAGCAGCCTTGTATGGATGCAATGTAGCTGAACCTAAGTTCGATACTTCCAATGCATGTTCACTAGGAAGCGAAGGATAAGCGCAAAGCAACATAAAAGAGATTTATGGAAATAAACATACTATCTTTGGTGGGCAGTGCTTTCACGTCGACGCCATTGACTTTCTCGATAACATCACCGACGCGTATCTGAAAAAGAATGAATCAAAAACAGTTGCTACAATCAAAAACAGACAAATAAGCACAGAAGAAAGACGTATACTTCAAACTTCGAAAGAAGAACTAAGATGGTGTTACAGTGCAATGGACAACAAGCTGTGTGAAAACATACGTGAGGAGCAAATTGAATTGAACGCCTGATTATGACAGGTGTCTGATGCTTTGCATAAAAAAACACACAGTTTTCACATCTATTTTTCTTCAATAATGCACATTACTTCTAGCATTTCATTGTGAGAGAAAATGTTTAATTTATGAAAGATTTCGGCTGGCGTTGTTGTTGTTTGAGAAACAAAAAAAACAATTATATCTCATTGAAGTTTCTGAATTTCATCGAATTGATGTGGTGTGTTGTTCAAGCCAATCTTTATTCTACTCCACTGCTTTTGCCCGATAATAACATGAAACATATAATAGCCAAAAGTTGTGTGAAAATTTGTGGCTCAAAATCCGAGTGAATGTATCAATTTCAATAGCAGCCCTTTCGCTATATCGGGCAACCATTTAAACTTCCAACAGTTGCATTCAAGCAACGACAACTGGTTGTATCGTGATCTAATAAAATAACAGATCCAATACGAGGCTTGTCACAAATCTCGTTTCCGCGAGGCCATATAACTATGGTAATCACATCATACAATGCCATGATTCCATTATAAAATGCTGAAGAGAAGAGAACTTAGAGTCAGAGCAAAGTTGCGGGAACAAAATAAACCTTGATTGATTCGCATATATTTATTATTGAATGGAACCAAAACTTAACGGTCGATTCTCACGAAATGCCAAGGGTAAAATTTGGTCGATAAAACAAAATTTAGAGACATCCCAAGTAACTGACATTGTCTTTTTCTTGAAGAGAAGTAACAAATTGTTCAACATAGCAAAATGTTTAATATGAAACGACAGCTATAGCACCAACCGCAGTCAGTTTCTTTTCTTCATTGACAAACGAGTTTGAATTGATTTAGGACCGTTGATCATATTACATTTTTATAATCCAGATTAAATCGTGCGTCTTGATTGTTCCAGATTTCAATTCTTGATTATCTTTCATGCATTTCATTGAAATAACTTTTCTTTGCGAGAGTCACCAGTCATAATATCACCCCGCATTAAGTTCGTTAGCCGACAAAAACGCAGGGATCAGCACAATTGATCCTCCATTCAATGAGATGTTATGTAGATGCATGCGTACATAAGGCTCTGACAGTGAGCTTCTTGTCATGATTATTAAGTCCTTGATTCATCGTAGCAAATTGGTTTTCGCACTTGCAATTCAAGACCTAGTTCTGGCCTCTCTTTGTCAAATTTTAGTGTTAAAAGCACCTTCACAGTTCCCTAACTTTGACTGCACGCCCTGAAAATAGTACAGTCGTGAGGAAGACATCAAAACTCGAATTTTTCTACAAATTGCGCTAGAAAGCACAAAAAGAAGTTTAATGTTGGTAAAAGTTCAATGTAAATAAAAAAGTAACATGGCTTTTACATTGACAAAGCAGGGAACTGCAAAATTAAACAATGTAAATTGTTTCTTTTCATTATAAGAAAGAAAGAAACTCCCAAGCAACCAATTGGGTTTTGCTCCTTTTTCCCACCAGTATAAACATGATGGAAAAGAATTTACCGTGTCCAAACAAAAACTGAATAAATGAGTTCCACTCTGTAAACAGGGTCTTAAATGCTGTGGTTGATGAAGGACAAAATTATATTTGTCTGGCTTTCAATGAAAAAAAAAATGAAGAAACTCTTCCATGAAACAGTTCATTGGGGTATATATGACAATAGTTTTATTTGGCAAATATCTAAGCATTGTCACATACATTAATATATCACTGGCTACTTAGATCTAAATCATGCCTATTTATAAGAAATAGAAGGTAATTATTGGCAAATAATGATGCAATTATCTTCATTAATATCACTGCCAAATTGTTAACACGGGTATTCAATTTTCAGAAGGCTAACAAAGAGAATGTGTTAAACTTGTTTGTTAACTTAAACTAACAAACATAACAAGGAATTTCAATAGAACAATAAGATTGTGTGAAAATAGAAGAAATCTCAGCTGATCCCTGGAGATCTTCATAAAATAGTTGTTATTAAAAGCAGGTTTTTCATTCATTGTTCCCTCAAAACACACCACACAACTTGCTGTCATAAAAGTCAAAATGAAATCTGGTAGAAATTAAATCCAGCTCCAAAAAACCTTTTCATGGGCAGACCAATTCCTTATATTGTCAAATTTTCCCAACTTTTTCATCGCACAGCTTTCAGTCTGAGAAGGCAACCATGAAATCTTGACTTCAAACAATGCCATAATTGCATTAACATGTTTCATAGGTGGCTTATCCCAGTGGAATAGTTAGCATGACTGGAGGCTGTAATACTAGCTTATCACATCACGGTATTTCTATTAATTTCATTAAGCTGGTGGACGTTATATCATTTCAAATTGTCTGAATAAAAATTGCTCAAATTCTCCAACCCTGATAGGGTCATGGATGACAGGCATTAGAATCCATTCAAAGGTCTTGATATAGTGAGAGATGAGTCACAAAAGCCCCTCTTATTCAGAAGCAAAATAAATCTTAACAAAACCAGTAATTGAAAGGGCTATAAAGAAACATGAACACTCACTTGGACTCGTGATCATTCACAAACTAATAGCGACCCTCGAACTAAAATATCGTTTTGGTTGACGAAGTTTTAAGGTTTATCCAGACAAATCTTATTAAACACTCCATACCTTGATATCAATATTAATTTTGATAATCATTGGATTTCAATATAAATTCCTAGTTTGTGGCGAAGAGAAACTTAGGTGCCATGTAGAATATCCTAAATACTCGGGCTTGCTGTGCAGGCATAAACTTTACTGACCATATATTATGGCCATTAACGGATTTTTCTTCACAATTTTTGCAAGCATGGCGGAGTAGCTTAATTGTGATGATATCAAATGTATGGCCCGACTTTAGGCCTAAATTGTTTACAAGACAAGCTTGAACAGGCAAGACATTTTGTGTCTGCCTTGGTTGGTTAAAGCCGTGTTCAGTCGATTCCATGAATTATAAATAGCCAAAACAAAGCGAAAATTAAGAGTTTAATACTAGAAATAATCTTAAATCTTATTTCCATAATTTAGGGTCAAGCTGTCCCTGAATAAAGGATTTAATAACAGAGACATATTTTTGCAGAACGGTGCCTACCTTCTCATTATTGTACGATACACTGTCTTTAACCAAAGAGCTGATGGTCGGTGGGAACCTTGCGTTTGAGCCTCCGATGAAACTGAATCCAAATCCTTGGCCTTGAGGCCTTTGGAGCTCAACAATTCTGCTCATAATAATGCAGATTAACGAATTAATTCTCAGGACAAAACTTCTTAGCTTCAGCCATATGTTTATAATAGGCTGTTTAACTTTTATTACAGCAGTCCAGCCTACTTTGTGTCTTCACATACAATACAAACCATGATGAACCAATATGTCTTGTGTGTTATGTTACTTCACTTTTCCTTGAAGAGCCTGGGCCGAAGTATATTATGCAATGTTTTTGACGTGGTGTGGTGGTCAGTCGCACTATCATCATATCACCCACCACGCCATTCTTCTGGTACTTCTGTTCTGTTGTAATAATATTATGCTTCATTTCACAGTCCACAATCTACATACTGCTGGTTGCTCCTCAATAAATTATTCTTCGGCGTTTCCGGAAATACACAGTTGCACATTTATCCCACAGAAAAAATGCACACAGTTTTACTTAAGAGGTTGCGTAGTCTCAAGCTTTAGCTAAGCTGCGCAGCAACATAAGAAGCAAGGAGAGGAGATGTGTATAAGATGGAACGAGAATTACAGTTGGAATGACAGGGGCATGGAACACAGGAATGAACATCACTTCCCGTTTACTTTTCCAGGAAAGAATTTCTACACAAAAAGGAGTCGTTGAAATGAAAAACAGCAAACTAGTTTTTCTTGTGACAATGTATACTTTCATTATAACTATGTTCATTATACAACAAATAGCCACATATCCCGCAATGTGCATTACAGCAATCATTATCACAAATGATCAAAATATCATATATACGTAAGTGGAGTGTGCGTGTGAAAGAAAATTCAAGCAATTATTGTGTCTAAGTGCTCAGTTTTCTGTTGCATCGTAATTGGTTTAGCAATAGTGGAGCGCCTGGCACTATACGAAGAGATCCTGCGGGCTCTGTCCAATGCGATGACGAAATACGGATCAAATTCATCTGCTACATCAACTGCGTTGGTCTTATTCATATCCATCTTCTCCTTGTTCCTATGCTCTCTGTAGTACTTGGAGAAATTTCCAACAATCGTCGGTATGGGCAACGCTATGAACAATATGCCAGATATGCAGCACATGCAACCAATCATTTTGCCGTACGTTGTGTCCGGGTATATATCGCCATAGCCAATGGTGGTCATGGTGATGATGGCCCACCAGAAGCCCTCGATGATGCTCTTAAACTTCGTACCGGGGACATTCTGCTCTGCGTAGTAGATGAGTGTGGAGAACAGCGTCATGCCCATGAGTAGAAGCAGAACTAGCAAGCCAAGCTCTTCAGAGCTCTCTTTCACCGTGTAGGCCAACACCTGTAGGCCCGTGGAGTGGCGTGCGAGCTTAAAGATCCTTACAATGCGAATGATACGCAGGATTTGCACGAAGCGTCGAATGTTTTCGAAATTCGACGACACGCCATCGCTGGTCGAAAAATCAATGATTAGGCCAATGTAGAAAGGAAATATGGCGAGCAGGTCTACGGCGTTCTGTGCGCCCTTCAAAAACTGTCTCTTGCTGGGACATGAGACAATTCGTATGATGTATTCGAGCGTGAACCAGGCGATGCATATCTTCTCTATCACCAGCAAGTTTGGGTTGTCTGTTTTCGTCTTTCCGTCTGCTGATAAGACCTGCAGGTCTGGATGGGTGTTAACACAGAGGATCACAGTTGACAGTACCACCATCAAGTTGGAGAAGATGGAGATTATCTACGAGAAAGTCGGAGAAAAGAGTCAACCAAACCACCATTATCAATCAAAATATAACTGCTAAAATGAATGTTAGGTCAAATGTAAAATACTACTTAGGCAGCTAAGAACTGACCAGGAAATTTGTTAAGTCAGCTAATTAACTGATTAACTTAGTTACTAAATTAATGAACTAACTTATGAAATCAACTAATTAGCTAATAAACTAACGAACTATAACTGACTAACTAATGAACTACGATTTGGGACAAAAATCTTGGGACAATTTTGCACGTATCCTCCACCTCCCTCGAAGCAATGTTGCCTCCAGAGAAAGGCACATAGCATGTCGGAAACATTCCATTTGCATGAAGGTTACAGGGGTCTGTTTCCCATTGTAACTAACTTATTAAATCAACTATTTAACTTACTAATTAGCCAAGTTAACTAACTAGCTAATCAACATACTTTTTAAATATTAGTCAATTAACTAACTAACTGCTACAAATATTAATGCTAATACAGCTGTTGTTGATATTACTGTTGCTACTGCCACAGAGGTGACTCACTCACCACAGAAGTAACTCACTCACCTCAAAAGTAACTCACTCACCTTGGCTGCTATGGACGTTTCAGGATTCTCGAACAAGTTCCACAACTCCACCTTGACAATTTGCCATGTTTTCAATTCTTCCGCCTGTTTTTTGCCCTTCTTCAGTGTGCTCTGCAGAAGGAAAAGATCAAAGGAGAGAAAATGCAAAAGAAGAAAAAGAGAAACACGGCTAGAAGAAAATGAAATGAAAGTCGAAGATACCGAGGAAGAGATAAACAAGAAAATTAGTAGACATGACACCAAGAAGAACCTCGTAAGAAGAAGTAGAAAGAGTAAGAACCGATGTGGGTCGAGGAAGGTCGGAAACCAAACAAAAATTAATAATATTCGTGTGATTTTAATAGTAAAGTTAAGAGAATATGAACAAATAATTTCACTAACTTTTTGCCAAGGAAGGGTGCCACATCGTCTCGCGTGAATTCATTCAGCGTGAATAGTTTTGTAGCCAGATCAATTGGATCAAAACTTTTCAACTCACCAGGTATCGGTGTTTTATTGGGTCTTGCCACGACCATGCCAACATCACTTCTGTACTTAGCATCAACAGAAGCTGCGGACCTTGGCGAAATTCCCGTGATAAAAGAATCGGATTGACGCTTTCCAAGACCACTGTTATTCAACGATGGAGAATTACTCGCGAAATAATCATCAGGTGCGCTCACAGCCAGCGATATTCCATGGTCATATCTACTATGCACTGTACCGTCTTCGCTGTCTCTTAACACTACACCGTTATTCAACGCATACTCACCACTATCACCGGTAATCACACTGCTATTGTTACTGTAATTCGCTTGGCTGCTGTTAAAAGCGTCTGTTTGTTGCCAGGTATTGTAACTGACTCCTGCATTACCACTGCCAGTGTTTCTTGCTGCTCTTGATATCGGCTTCATTTCCTTCAATCTCTCTTGTGTTGACTGCGAGAGCATTGGCCTGATATCATTGTCGATACGACTCGGGTGTGTTTTGTCCGTGTAAAAGAAATCCTTGTTGCCCGAGTATCTATTTCGAATATCGGCGCGACCCAGTGAGTTCGTTCTGTGAAACCCGGTGGCAGGGGCACCGTAGCCACTGCTTTGTAAATCAGCTTCATACGAGGTGTCAATGAAGGTGTCCAAACTTCGAGTGTTGTTCACGTTTCGATGCTGATCGTGTTCAAACTGGCGCTGTTGCATGTCCATTGTATTGTTTGGCTGATAAAACTGTACAACGCCATTGCCTTGCTGCAACGGCAGTCTCACGTGTTGCCCGGCTCTAGCACCGCCACGTAATGTTGATTCTAATTCATCGTGACTGTTGTGAAGCCTGTGGCCGGCGTGTTGTGTGTGACCACCTTCCAATGCGGCCTGATGTTTCGAGTACGTGTGTCGCAAATCCTGCGCATTCGATATGCTATCCAACCTCTCTTCGCTGTACGCTCCCCGCGTGCTCATCAGACCGAGGCCACCGTTTCGTACACCGTGGTGTTGTTGCTGTCTATGAGGCATGGCAGCGGCATTTCTGTTCCACGTGTCATTCGCAGGTCGGACTGTTGTACGCTGGTTGTTGTGCGACAGTCGTGGGTCTGTCGCGTATCTGTCGCCTCGATCTACACTTTGCCCGTTCGCTTGGGATTGATTGTAGCCCCAGGTCTGATTGTCTTGTTGCGCATATCCCCGATTGTTATCGCCCGCATGTCGGTTGCCTGCACTTCTCTGTGCGTGCGGAAACGGCTGGCCTGATATCTGTCTCATTATATCGTCATTCGGATCAAAATGAGAATTCAATCGCGGTGCGGATCCAAATATCGGCCTACAACCCAGCCGGATTCTCCTCTCTTCCGTCTGGTTCGGTTCCTTGTTGACTTCTGACTCGGTTTGTTTGACAATGTTGAAATCCACCCGGTCACTCAAATCATCCTCCTTGTCTTTCTCGCGCAAAACACGCACAGCCAAAGGTGACCGCTTCACCTCGTCCGAATCACCGCCTTCCGCACTCAAATCCACCGGGAGTTTGTCTAGAGATCCGGTCGAACAAAATATTCCATCGGTTCCTAACCTATCATAATCCGGACTGCCAACTGTTCTTTGGTAAACGGGTGAATTATGCTTAGTGTTCAATGTTATGCTGGCTGATTTTAGCTTCTGCGTTAACGAACTTGCGCTTTCCGTCGACTTGGCCGGCTTCAGGAAAGGCTTGGCCAGCTCTCTACTTTCCGGATCGGCTAAAAAAAAGGAATATGGATTGACGATAGAAGAACTACTGGAATGCGAATAAGAACAACAACAACAACACAGGCTTGTGCATATGTACGATCAGACACTCGCAGCTTGCAATTTCGAGGATGTTTACTTCGCATTGTTTACAAAACAGCATAATCGTAAGCTTGTTTCACGCACATGAATAAAGCATGAGCAGGCACTGTCCATTCAATCTAATCAGATTTCGATTAAAACGATTACAGTCTCTTTGAAAACGATCGGCAAACACATAGCCTCATTTTGTTTGCTGTTGCATACCGCGGCCTCGTTATCACAGCCAGCATTCGCCTTCTTCCAGGTGTAAGCTAATAAGCTATCCTGGTCGCATAGTTAATACGGATGTCAAGTAGTTGCAAGCATTGCAGCTGTAATATGCCTATGCAACAGCCAATTATACTCACGATGGTTCAAGCAACCGAGGGAAAGGAGGGTTGGAATTATCGGGGGCTCCAGGTCTCGGGATATACACGTTATATGTTAGAGGGAGCCACTCTGCCTACATGCAGAAAGCCGAAAAATATAACATTACACTACAGAAGTTAAGCTTCCCCTTTTGGTTTTGGTTTCTGGCCACAATTTGTAGCAAAATTCAAGGCTTGATGTTATATTTGTACCCGTGCTATAGAACGTTGAAAATGTGCATTCAAAAATTGGAGCTATCAAGGGAGACCAAAAGGGGTCCAAAAATAAAGGACCGCCGCGACTAGGCCCTGAGCTTGGTTCTTATAAAAACAAGCGTGCAATGCTGCAATGATAGTAACAATGCAATAATAGAAATGTCTCTATATATATGAATGACTTACCAACTGAAAGCGTGAGAATCACTCCGTTTTGAGAGCTCTGAATAAGATCTACGACTGGAAAGTACGAGAAAAATTACTGATCAATACTTGGGTAATAAAAAATTAGGACACTACATCCTCATTCTTGACTAAGAATCTGTTTTTGCTCTATCTTTCACTGCGGCCAACAGTTGGAAGTTGCGGTTTTCATTCTTGAAAATCGATTTACCAACGCCGAAAGAAATCTGCAGAAAGACAGTTCGATAACTATGACCATAGGTGACCACAAAACGTGAATCTCCTAAAAACCGTCGCAGTTAATATATCAATTATTCAAGTTTGCTATATATTTCCATATATACATACGCATGAAATAACAGCCAAATCTAATGAATGCCAGAAATCGATTTGGTCTTGTAAAACAAGCTTCAACCTGTTTTGATATTATACACGAGCAGAACATGCAAAATTATGATAATGCACTTCACTGTCTTGAAATATTTCGAAATTTGCAAACTTTATCTTCAGCTGTCTTCTCTAATTGTAAACTACCTAACCTTGATTGGCTTGCTAATACAACAGGTTATCACAACTAATTATATTCCCTGTCTCATTAATGTGTGTAAACAAAACTGTCCTTAGATAATGATTGTCTGTTCTGTAACTATAACATCGGGAAACTTGGGCAGACGCAGGTGCTGACATTCAATGTATTGGTAGATTTGCAAACGCACTGTATAAAATACAACACAGTGCAGTATAGTACAGTGAAGTTGGATATAATGCAGTATACAGAGTATACTGCATACAACAAGGTCCCAATCGAGTTATTATAGTGAACTAAAAATAGTCTTGTAAAGCCTAAAAATAAATCATTTCTCTAAACGTACTAAACCTTTCGTCCACAGCGCTGCAGGCGAATTCTGTGAGGTGGTTTTCAAAGATAATACACGTACATAGCCACGCATGACTCCACATGCAATGCTATATCATTGATAAAACAAAACTAAAAACACATCAACATAGTCTAGAGCTGCGTGCTGTTAAAAGACAAGGAATTTTTTTATACAAACAAACGAACAAACCCAGATACAGATATATTATCTGCATATATGTAGAGAGTTGCCAGACATTTGCACGCTGAATAGGAACACGATAAGCATGAAGTTGCACGAGAGCCTTTCACGTCGCCTGTTAGTGCATGCAAAGTTGGCATTGGTTATCTAGACTGCCACGAGCTTGAACTGTGTGTTATCTCATTGCTAATTCAAGCCTCAGGTGATTTTCGCATTCGCTAAGAATTTCAAACATTCACCGGCAACTCCATGGAACTCTGGCGTTGCATTAGATTCGATGTTCAAGATGGCACATATCAACTGTGTATAGCTTCAAAATATGAATATTGTACGAATCTACAACTGCAAACTGTCTGTCTATTATTCTGTTGTGAACAAAGTGATTTCTTCTTAAAAATTCAAAAACAACGAAACAAGGATGACGGAAAAGGTTACTGCCAGCAGGTGAAAAAGCTCTGAATAACAAAAGCAAATCATCTCGTGGAAATTTAAAACTCTATAAATTTCTAATGTACCTGTTACTTCTCTGTAGCGCTTGTTTGCACTGGCACAAAGTTATTCATCAGTGTCTGTCTGCTGTAAAACTATGTTAGTTTAATAACACTGGATGTTATCAATAAAGAAAGGACTCAGTTGCACAAATTCTGTGGCTGTAACAAAGCCAGACACTAAACGTCAGAAAAACTGGAAGCTCTTGCCTCATTCTGAAGTGGAGGCCATCACTGGGAGAGAGAGACTCCAGAGCGTGTTAAAGACTGGAGCTACAGATCTTAAAGTTAAGGTCACAATTGCAAATGGCTAAAGCCTGATTACATGTTTACTTTAAACGTTTAATGAATATATTTGTCAAATAGTGAGCTAAATGAAACGATCCAAATAGATGAAACAGTGCTATCATTATCTGAAGGTAATGCAAGAATTAATTCTGTTAAAATTCTTCAACATGTTTGTTTCAAAACTAAAAACAGTTGTAGCTATGTATACCAAAGTCTTTTAGCGCGTTAAAAGCAGCCTTGTATGGATGCAATGTAGCTGAACCTAAGTTCGATACTTCCAATGCATGTTCACTAGGAAGCGAAGGATAAGCGCAAAGCAACATAAAAGAGATTTATGGAAATAAACATACTATCTTTGGTGGGCAGTGCTTTCACGTCGACGCCATTGACTTTCTCGATAACATCACCGACGCGTATCTGAAAAAGAATGAATCAAAAACAGTTGCTACAATCAAAAACAGACAAATAAGCACAGAAGAAAGACGTATACTTCAAACTTCGAAAGAAGAACTAAGATGGTGTTACAGTGCAATGGACAACAAGCTGTGGTGAAAACATACGTGAGGAGCAAATTGAATTGAACGCCTGATTATGACAGGTGTCTGATGCTTTGCATAAAAAAACACACAGTTTTCACATCTATTTTTCTTCAATAATGCACATTACTTCTAGCATTTCATTGTGAGAGAAAATGTTTAATTTATGAAAGATTTCGGCTGGCGTTGTTGTTGTTTGAGAAACAAAATAAACAATTATATCTCATTGAAGTTTCTGAATTTCATCGAATTGATGTGGTGTGTTGTTCAAGCCAATCTTTATTCTACTCCACTGCTTTTGCCCGATAATAACATGAAACATATAATAGCCAAAAGTTGTGTGAAAATTTGTGGCTCAAAATCCGAGTGAATGTATCAATTTCAATAGCAGCCCTTTCGCTATATCGGGCAACCATTTAAACTTCCAACAGTTGCATTCAAGCAACGACAACTGGTTGTATCGTGATCTAATAAAATAACAGATCCAATACGAGGCTTGTCACAAATCTCGTTTCCGCGAGGCCATATAACTATGGTAATCACATCATACAATGCCATGATTCCATTATAAAATGCTGAAGAGAAGAGAACTTAGAGTCAGAGCAAAGTTGCGGGAACAAAATAAACCTTGATTGATTCGCATATATTTATTATTGAATGGAACCAAAACTTAACGGTCGATTCTCACGAAATGCCAAGGTAAAATTTGGTCGATAAAACAAAATTTAGAGACATCCCAAGTAACTGACATTGTCTTTTTCTTGAAGAGAAGTAACAAATTGTTCAACATAGCAAAATGTTTAATATGAAACGACAGCTATAGCACCAACCGCAGTCAGTTTCTTTTCTTCATTGACAAACGAGTTTGAATTGATTTAGGACCGTTGATCATATTACCATTTTTATAATCCAGATTAAATCGTGCGTCTTGATTGTTCCAGATTTCAATTCTTGATTATCTTTCATGCATTTCATTGAAATAACTTTTCTTTGCGAGAGTCACCAGTCATAATATCACCCCGCATTAAGTTCGTTAGCCGACAAAAACGCAGGGATCAGCACAATTGATCCTCCATTCAATGAGATGTTATGTAGATGCATGCGTACATAAGGCTCTGACAGTGAGCTTCTTGTCATGATTATTAAGTCCTTGATTCATCGTAGCAAATTGGTTTTCGCACTTGCAATTCAAGACCTAGTTCTGGCCTCTCTTTGTCAAATTTTAGTGTTAAAAGCACCTTCACAGTTCCCTAACTTTGACTGCACGCCCTGAAAATAGTACAGTCGTGAGGAAGACATCAAAACTCGAATTTTTCTACAAATTGCGCTAGAAGCACAAAAAGAAGTTTAATGTTGGTAAAAGTTCAATGTAAATAAAAAGTAACATGGCTTTTACATTGACAAAGCAGGGAACTGCAAAATTAAACAATGTAAATTGTTTCTTTTCATTATAAGAAAGAAAGAAACTCCCAAGCAACCAATTGGGTTTTGCTCCTTTTTCCCACCAGTATAAACATGATGGAAAAGAATTTACCGTGTCCAAACAAAAACTGAATAAATGAGTTCCACTCTGTAAACAGGGTCTTAAATGCTGTGGTTGATGAAGGACAAAATTATATTTGTCTGGCTTTCAATGAAAAAAAAAATGAAGAAACTCTTCCATGAAACAGTTCATTGGGGTATATATGACAATAGTTTTATTTGGCAAATATCTAAGCATTGTCACATACATTAATATATCACTGGCTACTTAGATCTAAATCATGCCTATTTATAAGAAATAGAAGGTAATTATTGGCAAATAATGATGCAATTATCTTCATTAATATCACTGCCAATTGTTAACACGGGTATTCAATTTTCAGAAGGCTAACAAAGAGAATGTGTTAAACTTGTTTGTTAACTTAAACTAACAAACATAACAAGGAATTTCAATAGAACAATAAGATTGTGTGAAAAATAGAAGAAATCTCAGCTGATCCCTGGAGATCTTCATAAAATAGTTGTTATTAAAAGCAGGTTTTTCATTCATTGTTCCCTCAAAACACACCACACAACTTGCTGTCATAAAAGTCAAAATGAAATCTGGTAGAAATTAAATCCAGCTCCAAAAAACCTTTTCATGGGCAGACCAATTCCTTATATTGTCAAATTTTCCCACTTTTTCATCGCACAGCTTTCAGTCTGAGAAGGCAACCATGAAATCTTGACTTCAAACAATGCCATAATTGCATTAACATGTTTCATAGGTGGCTTATCCAGTGGAATAGTTAGCATGACTGGAGGCTGTAATACTAGCTTATCACATCACGGTATTTCTATTAATTTCATTAAGCTGGTGGACGTTATATCATTTCAAATTGTCTGAATAAAAATTGCTCAAATTCTCCAACCCTGATAGGGTCATGGATGACAGGCATTAGAATCCATTCAAAGGTCTTGATATAGTGAGAGATGAGTCACAAAAGCCCCTCTTATTCAGAAGCAAAATAAATCTTAACAAAACCAGTAATTGAAAGGGCTATAAAGAAACATGAACACTCACTTGACTCGTGATCATTCACAAACTAATAGCGACCCTCGAACTAAAATATCGTTTTGGTTGACGAAGTTTTAAGGTTTATCCAGACAAATCTTATTAAACACTCCATACCTTGATATCAATATTAATTTTGATAATCATTGGATTTCAATATAAATTCCTAGTTTGTGGCGAAGAGAAACTTAGGTGCCATGTAGAATATCCTAAATACTCGGCTTGCTGTGCAGGCATAAACTTTACTGACCATATATTATGGCCATTAACGGATTTTTCTTCACAATTTTTGCAAGCATGGCGGAGTAGCTTAATTGTGATGATATCAAATGTATGGCCCGACTTTAGGCCTAAATTGTTTACAAGACAAGCTTGAACAGGCAAGACATTTTGTGTCTGCCTTGGTTGGTTAAAGCCGTGTTCAGTCGATTCCATGAATTATAAATAGCCAAAACAAAGCGAAAATTAAGAGTTTAATACTAGAAATAATCTTAAATCTTATTTCCATAATTTAGGGTCAAGCTGTCCCTGAATAAAGGATTTAATAACAGAGACATATTTTTGCAGAACGGTGCCTACCTTCTCATTATTGTACGATACACTGTCTTTAACCAAAGAGCTGATGGTCGGTGGGAACCTTGCGTTTGAGCCTCCGATGAAACTGAATCCAAATCCTTGGCCTTGAGGCCTTTGGAGCTCAACAATTCTGCTCATAATAATGCAGATTAACGAATTAATTCTCAGGACAAAACTTCTTAGCTTCAGCCATATGTTTATAATAGGCTGTTTAACTTTATTACAGCAGTCCAGCCTACTTTGTGTCTTCACATACAATACAAACCATGATGAACCAATATGTCTTGTGTGTTATGTTACTTCACTTTTCCTTGAAGAGCCTGGGCCGAAGTATATTATGCAATGTTTTTGACGTGGTGTGGTGGTCAGTCGCACTATCATCATATCACCCACCACGCCATTCTTCTGGTACTTCTGTTCTGTTGTAATAATATTATGCTTCATTTCACAGTCCACAATCTACATACTGCTGGTTGCTCCTCAATAAATTATTCTTCGCGTTTCCGGAAATACACAGTTGCACATTTATCCCACAGAAAAAATGCACACAGTTTTACTTAAGAGGTTGCGTAGTCTCAAGCTTTAGCTAAGCTGCGCAGCAACATAAGAAGCAAGGAGAGGAGATGTGTATAAGATGGAACGAGAATTACAGTTGGAATGACAGGGGCATGGAACACGGGAATGAACATCACTTCCCGTTTACTTTTCCAGGAAAGAATTTCTACACAAAAAGGAGTCGTTGAAATGAAAAACAGCAAACTAGTTTTTCTTGTGACAATGTATACTTTCATTATAACTATGTTCATTATACAACAAATAGCCACATATCCCGCAATGTGCATTACAGCAATCATTATCACAAATGATCAAAATATCATATATACGTAAGTGGAGTGTGCGTGTGAAAGAAAATTCAAGCAATTATTGTGTCTAAGTGCTCAGTTTTCTGTTGCATCGTAATTGGTTTAGCAATAGTGGAGCGCCTGGCACTATACGAAGAGATCCTGCGGGCTCTGTCCAATGCGATGACGAAATACGGAATCAAATTCATCTGCTACATCAACTGCGTTGGTCTTATTCATATCCATCTTCTCCTTGTTCCTATGCTCTCTGTAGTACTTGGAGAAATTTCCAACAATCGTCGGTATGGGCAACGCTATGAACAATATGCCAGATATGCAGCACATGCAACCAATCATTTTGCCGTACGTTGTGTCCGGGTATATATCGCCATAGCCAATGGTGGTCATGGTGATGATGGCCCACCAGAAGCCCTCGATGATGCTCTTAAACTTCGTACCGGGGACATTCTGCTCTGCGTAGTAATGAGTGTGGAGAACAGCGTCATGCCCATGAGTAGAAGCAGAACTAGCAAGCCAAGCTCTTCAGAGCTCTCTTTCACCGTGTAGGCCAACACCTGTAGGCCCGTGGAGTGGCGTGCGAGCTTAAAGATCCTTACAATGCGAATGATACGCAGGATTTGCACGAAGCGTCGAATGTTTTCGAAATTCGACGACACGCCATCGCTGGTCGAAAAATCAATGATTAGGCCAATGTAGAAAGGAAATATGGCGAGCAGGTCTACGGCGTTCTGTGCGCCCTTCAAAAACTGTCTCTTGCTGGGACATGAGACAATTCGTATGATGTATTCGAGCGTGAACCAGGCGATGCATATCTTCTCTATCACCAGCAAGTTTGGGTTGTCTGTTTTCGTCTTTCCGTCTGCTGATAAGACCTGCAGGTCTGGATGGGTGTTAACACAGGAGGATCACAGTTGACAGTACCACCATCAAGTTGGAGAAGATGGAGATTATCTACGAGAAAGTCGGAGAAAAGAGTCAACCAAACCACCATTATCAATCAAAATATAACTGCTAAAATGAATGTTAGGTCAAATGTAAAATACTACTTAGGCAGCTAAGAACTGACCAGGAAATTTGTTAAGTCAGCTAATTAACTGATTAACTTAGTTACTAAATTAATGAACTAACTTATGAAATCAACTAATTAGCTAATAAACTAACGAACTATAACTGACTAACTAATGAACTACGATTTGGGACAAAAATCTTGGGACAATTTTGCACGTATCCTCCACCTCCCTCGAAGCAATGTTGCCTCCAGAGAAAGGCACATAGCATGTCGGAAACATTCCATTTGCATGAAGGTTACAGGGGTCTGTTTCCCATTGTAACTAACTTATTAAATCAACTATTTAACTTACTAATTAGCCAAGTTAACTAACTAGCTAATCAACATACTTTTTAAATATTAGTCAATTAACTAACTAACTGCTACAAATATTAATGCTAATACAGCTGTTGTTGATATTACTGTTGCTACTGCCACAGAGGTGACTCACTCACCACAGAAGTAACTCACTCACCTCAAAAGTAACTCACTCACCTTGGCTGCTATGGACGTTTCAGGATTCTCGAACAAGTTCCACAACTCCACCTTGACAATTTGCCATGTTTTCAATTCTTCCGCTGCTTTTGCTGTTTTTCCCTTCTTCAGTGTGCTCTGCAGAAGGAAAAGATCAAAGGAGAGAAAATGCAAAAGAAGAAAAAGAGAAACACGGCTAGAAGAAAATGAAATGAAAGTCGAAGATACCGAGGAAGAGATAAACAAGAAAATTAGTAGACATGACACCAAGAAGAACCTCGTAAGAAGAAGTAGAAAGAGTAAGAACCGATGTGGGTCGAGGAAGGTCGGAAACCAAACAAAAATTAATAATATTCGTGTGATTTTAATAGTAAAGTTAAGAGAATATGAACAAATAATTTCACTAACTTTTTGCCAAGGAAGGGTGCCACATCGTCTCGCGTGAATTCATTCAGCGTGAATAGTTTTGTAGCCAGATCAATTGGATCAAAACTTTTCAACTCACCAGGTATCGGTGTTTTATTGGGTCTTGCCACGACCATGCCAACATCACTTCTGTACTTAGCATCAACAGAAGCTGCGGACCTTGGCGAAATTCCCGTGATAAAAGAATCGGATTGACGCTTTCCAAGACCACTGTTATTCAACGATGGAGAATTACTCGCGAAATAATCATCAGGTGCGCTCACAGCCAGCGATATTCCATGGTCATATCTACTATGCACTGTACCGTCTTCGCTGTCTCTTAACACTACACCGTTATTCAACGCATACTCACCACTATCACCGGTAATCACACTGCTATTGTTACTGTAATTCGCTTGGCTGCTGTTAAAAGCGTCTGTTTGTTGCCAGGTATTGTAACTGACTCCTGCATTACCACTGCCAGTGTTTCTTGCTGCTCTTGATATCGGCTTCATTTCCTTCAATCTCTCTTGTGTTGACTGCGAGAGCATTGGCCTGATATCATTGTCGATACGACTCGGGTGTGTTTTGTCCGTGTAAAAGAAATCCTTGTTGCCCGAGTATCTATTTCGAATATCGGCGCGACCCAGTGAGTTCGTTCTGTGAAACCCGGTGGCAGGGGCACCGTAGCCACTGCTTTGTAAATCAGCTTCATACGAGGTGTCAATGAAGGTGTCCAAACTTCGAGTGTTGTTCACGTTTCGATGCTGATCGTGTTCAAACTGGCGCTGTTGCATGTCCATTGTATTGTTTGGCTGATAAAACTGTACAACGCCATTGCCTTGCTGCAACGGCAGTCTCACGTGTTGCCCGGCTCTAGCACCGCCACGTAATGTTGATTCTAATTCATCGTGACTGTTGTGAAGCCTGTGGCCGGCGTGTTGTGTGTGACCACCTTCCAATGCGGCCTGATGTTTCGAGTACGTGTGTCGCAAATCCTGCGCATTCGATATGCTATCCAACCTCTCTTCGCTGTACGCTCCCCGCGTGCTCATCAGACCGAGGCCACCGTTTCGTACACCGTGGTGTTGTTGCTGTCTATGAGGCATGGCAGCGGCATTTCTGTTCCACGTGTCATTCGCAGGTCGGACTGTTGTACGCTGGTTGTTGTGCGACAGTCGTGGGTCTGTCGCGTATCTGTCGCCTCGATCTACACTTTGCCCGTTCGCTTGGGATTGATTGTAGCCCCAGGTCTGATTGTCTTGTTGCGCATATCCCCGATTGTTATCGCCCGCATGTCGGTTGCCTGCACTTCTCTGTGCGTGCGGAAACGGCTGGCCTGATATCTGTCTCATTATATCGTCATTCGGATCAAAATGAGAATTCAATCGCGGTGCGGATCCAAATATCGGCCTACAACCCAGCCGGATTCTCCTCTCTTCCGTCTGGTTCGGTTCCTTGTTGACTTCTGACTCGGTTTGTTTGACAATGTTGAAATCCACCCGGTCACTCAAATCATCCTCCTTGTCTTTCTCGCGCAAAACACGCACAGCCAAAGGTGACCGCTTCACCTCGTCCGAATCACCGCCTTCCGCACTCAAATCCACCGGGAGTTTGTCTAGAGATCCGGTCGAACAAAATATTCCATCGGTTCCTAACCTATCATAATCCGGACTGCCAACTGTTCTTTGGTAAACGGGTGAATTATGCTTAGTGTTCAATGTTATGCTGGCTGATTTTAGCTTCTGCGTTAACGAACTTGCGCTTTCCGTCGACTTGGCCGGCTTCAGGAAAGGCTTGGCCAGCTCTCTACTTTCCGGATCGGCTAAAAAAAAGGAATATGGATTGACGATAGAAGAACTACTGGAATGCGAATAAGAACAACAACAACAACACAGGCTTGTGCATATGTACGATCAGACACTCGCAGCTTGCAATTTCGAGGATGTTTACTTCGCATTGTTTACAAAACAGCATAATCGTAAGCTTGTTTCACGCACATGAATAAAGCATGAGCAGGCACTGTCCATTCAATCTAATCAGATTTCGATTAAAACGATTACAGTCTCTTTGAAAACGATCGGCAAACACATAGCCTCATTTTGTTTGCTGTTGCATACCGCGGCCTCGTTATCACAGCCAGCATTCGCCTTCTTCCAGGTGTAAGCTAATAAGCTATCCTGGTCGCATAGTTAATACGGATGTCAAGTAGTTGCAAGCATTGCAGCTGTAATATGCCTATGCAACAGCCAATTATACTCACGATGGTTCAAGCAACCGAGGGAAAGGAGGGTTGGAATTATCGGGGGCTCCAGGTCTCGGGATATACACGTTATATGTTAGAGGGAGCCACTCTGCCTACATGCAGAAAGCCGAAAAATATAACATTACACTACAGAAGTTAAGCTTCCCCTTTTGGTTTTGGTTTCTGGCCACAATTTGTAGCAAAATTCAAGGCTTGATGTTATATTTGTACCCGTGCTATAGAACGTTGAAAATGTGCATTCAAAAATTGGAGCTATCAAGGGAGACCAAAAGGGGTCCAAAAATAAAGGACCGCCGCGACTAGGCCCTGAGCTTGGTTCTTATAAAAACAAGCGTGCAATGCTGCAATGATAGTAACAATGCAATAATAGAAATGTCTCTATATATATGAATGACTTACCAACTGAAAGCGTGAGAATCACTCCGTTTTGAGAGCTCTGAATAAGATCTACGACTGGAAAGTACGAGAAAAATTACTGATCAATACTTGGGTAATAAAAAATTAGGACACTACATCCTCATTCTTGACTAAGAATCTGTTTTTGCTCTATCTTTCACTGCGGCCAACAGTTGGAAGTTGCGGTTTTCATTCTTGAAAATCGATTTACCAACGCCGAAAGAAATCTGCAGAAAGACAGTTCGATAACTATGACCATAGGTGACCACAAAACGTGAATCTCCTAAAAACCGTCGCAGTTAATATATCAATTATTCAAGTTTGCTATATATTTCCATATATACATACGCATGAAATAACAGCCAAATCTAATGAATGCCAGAAATCGATTTGGTCTTGTAAAACAAGCTTCAACCTGTTTTGATATTATACACGAGCAGAACATGCAAAATTATGATAATGCACTTCACTGTCTTGAAATATTTCGAAATTTGCAAACTTTATCTTCAGCTGTCTTCTCTAATTGTAAACTACCTAACCTTGATTGGCTTGCTAATACAACAGGTTATCACAACTAATTATATTCCCTGTCTCATTAATGTGTGTAAACAAAACTGTCCTTAGATAATGATTGTCTGTTCTGTAACTATAACATCGGGAAACTTGGGCAGACGCAGGTGCTGACATTCAATGTATTGGTAGATTTGCAAACGCACTGTATAAAATACAACACAGTGCAGTATAGTACAGTGAAGTTGGATATAATGCAGTATACAGAGTATACTGCATACAACAAGGTCCCAATCGAGTTATTATAGTGAACTAAAAATAGTCTTGTAAAGCCTAAAAATAAATCATTTCTCTAAACGTACTAAACCTTTCGTCCACAGCGCTGCAGGCGAATTCTGTGAGGTGGTTTTCAAAGATAATACACGTACATAGCCACGCATGACTCCACATGCAATGCTATATCATTGATAAAACAAAACTAAAAACACATCAACATAGTCTAGAGCTGCGTGCTGTTAAAAGACAAGGAATTTTTTTATACAAACAAACGAACAAACCCAGATACAGATATATTATCTGCATATATGTAGAGAGTTGCCAGACATTTGCACGCTGAATAGGAACACGATAAGCATGAAGTTGCACGAGAGCCTTTCACGTCGCCTGTTAGTGCATGCAAAGTTGGCATTGGTTATCTAGACTGCCACGAGCTTGAACTGTGTGTTATCTCATTGCTAATTCAAGCCTCAGGTGATTTTCGCATTCGCTAAGAATTTCAAACATTCACCGGCAACTCCATGGAACTCTGGCGTTGCATTAGATTCGATGTTCAAGATGGCACATATCAACTGTGTATAGCTTCAAAATATGAATATTGTACGAATCTACAACTGCAAACTGTCTGTCTATTATTCTGTTGTGAACAAAGTGATTTCTTCTTAAAAATTCAAAAACAACGAAACAAGGATGACGGAAAAGGTTACTGCCAGCAGGTGAAAAAGCTCTGAATAACAAAAGCAAATCATCTCGTGGAAATTTAAAACTCTATAAATTTCTAATGTACCTGTTACTTCTCTGTAGCGCTTGTTTGCACTGGCACAAAGTTATTCATCAGTGTCTGTCTGCTGTAAAACTATGTTAGTTTAATAACACTGGATGTTATCAATAAAGAAAGGACTCAGTTGCACAAATTCTGTGGCTGTAACAAAGCCAGACACTAAACGTCAGAAAAACTGGAAGCTCTTGCCTCATTCTGAAGTGGAGGCCATCACTGGGAGAGAGAGACTCCAGAGCGTGTTAAAGACTGGAGCTACAGATCTTAAAGTTAAGGTCACAATTGCAAATGGCTAAAGCCTGATTACATGTTTACTTTAAACGTTTAATGAATATATTTGTCAAATAGTGAGCTAAATGAAACGATCCAAATAGATGAAACAGTGCTATCATTATCTGAAGGTAATGCAAGAATTAATTCTGTTAAAATTCTTCAACATGTTTGTTTCAAAACTAAAAACAGTTGTAGCTATGTATACCAAAGTCTTTTAGCGCGTTAAAAGCAGCCTTGTATGGATGCAATGTAGCTGAACCTAAGTTCGATACTTCCAATGCATGTTCACTAGGAAGCGAAGGATAAGCGCAAAGCAACATAAAAGAGATTTATGGAAATAAACATACTATCTTTGGTGGGCAGTGCTTTCACGTCGACGCCATTGACTTTCTCGATAACATCACCGACGCGTATCTGAAAAAGAATGAATCAAAAACAGTTGCTACAATCAAAAACAGACAAATAAGCACAGAAGAAAGACGTATACTTCAAACTTCGAAAGAAGAACTAAGATGGTGTTACAGTGCAATGGACAACAAGCTGTGTGAAAACATACGTGAGGAGCAAATTGAATTGAACGCCTGATTATGACAGGTGTCTGATGCTTTGCATAAAAAAAACAGTTTTCACATCTATTTTTCTTCAATAATGCACATTACTTCTAGCATTTCATTGTGAGAGAAAATGTTTAATTTATGAAAGATTTCGGCTGGCGTTGTTGTTGTTTGAGAAACAAAAATAAACAATTATATCTCATTGAAGTTTCTGAATTTCATCGAATTGATGTGGTGTGTTGTTCAAGCCAATCTTTATTCTACTCCACTGCTTTTGCCCGATAATAACATGAAACATATAATAGCCAAAAGTTGTGTGAAAATTTGTGGCTCAAAATCCGAGTGAATGTATCAATTTCAATAGCAGCCCTTTCGCTATATCGGGCAACCATTTAAACTTCCAACAGTTGCATTCAAGCAACGACAACTGGTTGTATCGTGATCTAATAAAATAACAGATCCAATACGAGGCTTGTCACAAATCTCGTTTCCGCGAGGCCATATAACTATGGTAATCACATCATACAATGCCATGATTCCATTATAAAATGCTGAAGAGAAGAGAACTTAGAGTCAGAGCAAAGTTGCGGGAACAAAATAAACCTTGATTGATTCGCATATATTTATTATTGAATGGAACCAAAACTTAACGGTCGATTCTCACGAAATGCCAAGGTAAAATTTGGTCGATAAAACAAAATTTAGAGACATCCCAAGTAACTGACATTGTCTTTTTCTTGAAGAGAAGTAACAAATTGTTCAACATAGCAAAATGTTTAATATGAAACGACAGCTATAGCACCAACCGCAGTCAGTTTCTTTTCTTCATTGACAAACGAGTTTGAATTGATTTAGGACCGTTGATCATATTACCATTTTTATAATCCAGATTAAATCGTGCGTCTTGATTGTTCCAGATTTCAATTCTTGATTATCTTTCATGCATTTCATTGAAATAACTTTTCTTTGCGAGAGTCACCAGTCATAATATCACCCCGCATTAAGTTCGTTAGCCGACAAAAACGCAGGGATCAGCACAATTGATCCTCCATTCAATGAGATGTTATGTAGATGCATGCGTACATAAGGCTCTGACAGTGAGCTTCTTGTCATGATTATTAAGTCCTTGATTCATCGTAGCAAATTGGTTTTCGCACTTGCAATTCAAGACCTAGTTCTGGCCTCTCTTTGTCAAATTTTAGTGTTAAAAGCACCTTCACAGTTCCCTAACTTTGACTGCACGCCCTGAAAATAGTACAGTCGTGAGGAAGACATCAAAACTCGAATTTTTCTACAAATTGCGCTAGAAAGCACAAAAAGAAGTTTAATGTTGGTAAAAGTTCAATGTAAATAAAAAAGTAACATGGCTTTTACATTGACAAAGCAGGGAACTGCAAAATTAAACAATGTAAATTGTTTCTTTTCATTATAAGAAAGAAAGAAACTCCCAAGCAACCAATTGGGTTTTGCTCCTTTTTCCCACCAGTATAAACATGATGGAAAAGAATTTACCGTGTCCAAACAAAAACTGAATAAATGAGTTCCACTCTGTAAACAGGGTCTTAAATGCTGTGGTTGATGAAGGACAAAATTATATTTGTCTGGCTTTCAATGAAAAAAAAAATGAAGAAACTCTTCCATGAAACAGTTCATTGGGGTATATATGACAATAGTTTTATTTGGCAAATATCTAAGCATTGTCACATACATTAATATATCACTGGCTACTTAGATCTAAATCATGCCTATTTATAAGAAATAGAAGGTAATTATTGGCAAATAATGATGCAATTATCTTCATTAATATCACTGCCAAATTGTTAACACGGGTATTCAATTTTCAGAAGGCTAACAAAGAGAATGTGTTAAACTTGTTTGTTAACTTAAACTAACAAACATAACAAGGAATTTCAATAGAACAATAAGATTGTGTGAAAATAGAAGAAATCTCAGCTGATCCCTGGAGATCTTCATAAAATAGTTGTTATTAAAAGCAGGTTTTTCATTCATTGTTCCCTCAAAACACACCACACAACTTGCTGTCATAAAAGTCAAAATGAAATCTGGTAGAAATTAAATCCAGCTCCAAAAAACCTTTTCATGGGCAGACCAATTCCTTATATTGTCAAATTTTCCCAACTTTTTCATCGCACAGCTTTCAGTCTGAGAAGGCAACCATGAAATCTTGACTTCAAACAATGCCATAATTGCATTAACATGTTTCATAGGTGGCTTATCCCAGTGGAATAGTTAGCATGACTGGAGGCTGTAATACTAGCTTATCACATCACGGTATTTCTATTAATTTCATTAAGCTGGTGGACGTTATATCATTTCAAATTGTCTGAATAAAAATTGCTCAAATTCTCCAACCCTGATAGGGTCATGGATGACAGGCATTAGAATCCATTCAAAGGTCTTGATATAGTGAGAGATGAGTCACAAAAGCCCCTCTTATTCAGAAGCAAAATAAATCTTAACAAAACCAGTAATTGAAAGGGCTATAAAGAAACATGAACACTCACTTGGACTCGTGATCATTCACAAACTAATAGCGACCCTCGAACTAAAATATCGTTTTGGTTGACGAAGTTTTAAGGTTTATCCAGACAAATCTTATTAAACACTCCATACCTTGATATCAATATTAATTTTGATAATCATTGGATTTCAATATAAATTCCTAGTTTGTGGCGAAGAGAAACTTAGGTGCCATGTAGAATATCCTAAATACTCGGGCTTGCTGTGCAGGCATAAACTTTACTGACCATATATTATGGCCATTAACGGATTTTTCTTCACAATTTTTGCAAGCATGGCGGAGTAGCTTAATTGTGATGATATCAAATGTATGGCCCGACTTTAGGCCTAAATTGTTTACAAGACAAGCTTGAACAGGCAAGACATTTTGTGTCTGCCTTGGTTGGTTAAAGCCGTGTTCAGTCGATTCCATGAATTATAAATAGCCAAAACAAAGCGAAAATTAAGAGTTTAATACTAGAAATAATCTTAAATCTTATTTCCATAATTTAGGGTCAAGCTGTCCCTGAATAAAGGATTTAATAACAGAGACATATTTTTGCAGAACGGTGCCTACCTTCTCATTATTGTACGATACACTGTCTTTAACCAAAGAGCTGATGGTCGGTGGGAACCTTGCGTTTGAGCCTCCGATGAAACTGAATCCAAATCCTTGGCCTTGAGGCCTTTGGAGCTCAACAATTCTGCTCATAATAATGCAGATTAACGAATTAATTCTCAGGACAAAACTTCTTAGCTTCAGCCATATGTTTATAATAGGCTGTTTAACTTTTATTACAGCAGTCCAGCCTACTTTGTGTCTTCACATACAATACAAACCATGATGAACCAATATGTCTTGTGTGTTATGTTACTTCACTTTTCCTTGAAGAGCCTGGGCCGAAGTATATTATGCAATGTTTTTGACGTGGTGTGGTGGTCAGTCGCACTATCATCATATCACCCACCACGCCATTCTTCTGGTACTTCTGTTCTGTTGTAATAATATTATGCTTCATTTCACAGTCCACAATCTACATACTGCTGGTTGCTCCTCAATAAATTATTCTTCGGCGTTTCCGGAAATACACAGTTGCACATTTATCCCACAGAAAAAATGCACACAGTTTTACTTAAGAGGTTGCGTAGTCTCAAGCTTTAGCTAAGCTGCGCAGCAACATAAGAAGCAAGGAGAGGAGATGTGTATAAGATGGAACGAGAATTACAGTTGGAATGACAGGGGCATGGAACACAGGAATGAACATCACTTCCCGTTTACTTTTCCAGGAAAGAATTTCTACACAAAAAGGAGTCGTTGAAATGAAAAACAGCAAACTAGTTTTTCTTGTGACAATGTATACTTTCATTATAACTATGTTCATTATACAACAAATAGCCACATATCCCGCAATGTGCATTACAGCAATCATTATCACAAATGATCAAAATATCATATATACGTAAGTGGAGTGTGCGTGTGAAAGAAAATTCAAGCAATTATTGTGTCTAAGTGCTCAGTTTTCTGTTGCATCGTAATTGGTTTAGCAATAGTGGAGCGCCTGGCACTATACGAAGAGATCCTGCGGGCTCTGTCCAATGCGATGACGAAATACGGATAAAATTCATCTGCTACATCAACTGCGTTGGTCTTATTCATATCCATCTTCTCCTTGTTCCTATGCTCTCTGTAGTACTTGGAGAAATTTCCAACAATCGTCGGTATGGGCAACGCTATGAACAATATGCCAGATATGCAGCACATGCAACCAATCATTTTGCCGTACGTTGTGTCCGGGTATATATCGCCATAGCCAATGGTGGTCATGGTGATGATGGCCCACCAGAAGCCCTCGATGATGCTCTTAAACTTCGTACCGGGGACATTCTGCTCTGCGTAGTAGATGAGTGTGGAGAACAGCGTCATGCCCATGAGTAGAAGCAGAACTAGCAAGCCAAGCTCTTCAGAGCTCTCTTTCACCGTGTAGGCCAACACCTGTAGGCCCGTGGAGTGGCGTGCGAGCTTAAAGATCCTTACAATGCGAATGATACGCAGGATTTGCACGAAGCGTCGAATGTTTTCGAAATTCGACGACACGCCATCGCTGGTCGAAAAATCAATGATTAGGCCAATGTAGAAAGGAAATATGGCGAGCAGGTCTACGGCGTTCTGTGCGCCCTTCAAAAACTGTCTCTTGCTGGGACATGAGACAATTCGTATGATGTATTCGAGCGTGAACCAGGCGATGCATATCTTCTCTATCACCAGCAAGTTTGGGTTGTCTGTTTTCGTCTTTCCGTCTGCTGATAAGACCTGCAGGTCTGGATGGGTGTTAACACAGAGGATCACAGTTGACAGTACCACCATCAAGTTGGAGAAGATGGAGATTATCTACGAGAAAGTCGGAGAAAAGAGTCAACCAAACCACCATTATCAATCAAAATATAACTGCTAAAATGAATGTTAGGTCAAATGTAAAATACTACTTAGGCAGCTAAGAACTGACCAGGAAATTTGTTAAGTCAGCTAATTAACTGATTAACTTAGTTACTAAATTAATGAACTAACTTATGAAATCAACTAATTAGCTAATAAACTAACGAACTATAACTGACTAACTAATGAACTACGATTTGGGACAAAAATCTTGGGACAATTTTGCACGTATCCTCCACCTCCCTCGAAGCAAATGTTGCCTCCAGAGAAGGCACATAGCATGTCGGAAACATTCCATTTGCATGAAGGTTACAGGGGTCTGTTTCCCATTGTAACTAACTTATTAAATCAACTATTTAACTTACTAATTAGCCAAGTTAACTAACTAGCTAATCAACATACTTTTTAAATATTAGTCAATTAACTAACTAACTGCTACAAATATTAATGCTAATACAGCTGTTGTTGATATTACTGTTGCTACTGCCACAGAGGTGACTCACTCACCACAGAAGTAACTCACTCACCTCAAAAGTAACTCACTCACCTTGGCTGCTATGGACGTTTCAGGATTCTCGAACAAGTTCCACAACTCCACCTTGACAATTTGCCATGTTTTCAATTCTTCCGCCTGTTTTTTGCCCTTCTTCAGTGTGCTCTGCAGAAGGAAAAGATCAAAGGAGAGAAAATGCAAAAGAGAAAAAGAGAAACACGGCTAGAAGAAATGAAATGGAAAGTCGAAATACCGAGGAAGAGATAAACAAGAAAATTAGTAGACATGACACCAAGAAGAACCTCGTAAGAAGAAGTAGAAAGAGTAAGAACCGATGTGGGTCGAGGAAGGTCGGAAACCAAACAAAAATAATAATATTCGTGTGATTTTAATAGTAAAGTTAAGAGAATATGAACAAATTAATTTCACTAACTTTTGCCAAGGAAGGGTGCCACATCGTCTCGCGTGAATTCATTCAGCGTGAATAGTTTTGTAGCCAGATCAATTGGATCAAAACTTTTCAACTCACCAGGATCGGTGTTTATTGGGTCTTGCCACGACCATGCCAACATCACTTCTGTACTTAGCATCAACAGAAGCTGCGGACCTTGGCGAAATTCCCGTGATAAAAGAATCGGATTGACGCTTTCCAAGACCACTGTTATTCAACGATGGAGAATTACTCGCGAAAAATCATCAGGTGCGCTCACAGCCAGCGATATTCCATGGTCATATCTACTATGCACTGTACCGTCTTCGCTGTCTCTTAACACTACACCGTTATTCAACGCATACTCACCACTATCACCGGTAATCACACTGCTATGTTACTGTAATTCGCTTGGCTGCTGTTAAAAGCGTCTGTTTGTTGCCAGGTATTGTAACTGACTCCTGCATTACCACTGCCAGTGTTTCTTGCTGCTCTTGATATCGGCTTCATTTCTTCAATCTCTCTTGTGTTGACTGCGAGAGCATTGGCCTGATATCATTGTCGATACGACTCGGGTGTGTTTTGTCCGTGTAAAAGAAATCCTTGTTGCCCGAGTATCTATTTCGAATATCGGCGCGACCCAGTGAGTTCGTTCTGTGAAACCCGGTGGCAGGGGCACCGTAGCCACTGCTTTGTAAATCAGCTTCATACGAGTGTCAATGAAGGTGTCCAAACTTCGAGTGTTGTTCACGTTTCGATGCTGATCGTGTTCAAACTGGCGCTGTTGCATGTCCATTGTATTGTTTGGCTGATAAAAACTGTACAACGCCATTGCCTTGCTGCAACGGCAGTCTCACGTGTTGCCCGGCTCTAGCACCGCCACGTAATGTTGATTCTAATTCATCGTGACTGTTGTGAAGCCTGTGGCCGGCGTGTTGTGTGTGACCACCTTCCAATGCGGCCTGATGTTTCGAGTACGTGTGTCGCAAATCCTGCGCATTCGATATGCTATCCAACCTCTCTCGCTGTACGCTCCCCCGCGTGCTCATCAGACCGAGGCCACCGTTTCGTACACCGTGGTGTTGTTGCTGTCTATGAGGCATGGCAGCGGCATTTCTGTTCCACGTGTCATTCGCAGGTCGGACTGTTGTACGCTGGTTGTTGTGCGACAGTCGTGGGTCTGTCGCGTATCTGTCGCCTCGATCTACACTTGCCCGTTCGCTTGGGATTGATTGTAGCCCCAGGTCTGATTGTCTTGTTGCGCATATCCCCGATTGTTATCGCCCGCATGTCGGTTGCCTGCACTTCTCTGTGCGTGCGGAAACGGCTGGCCTGATATCTGTCTCATTATATCGTCATTCGGATCAAAATGAGAATTCAATCGCGGTGCGGATCCAAATATCGGCCTACAACCCAGCCGGATTCTCCTCTCTTCCGTCTGGTTCGGTTCCTTGTTGACTTCTGACTCGGTTTGTTTGACAATGTTGAAATCCACCCGGTCACTCAAATCATCCTCCTTGTCTTTCTCGCGCAAAACACGCACAGCCAAAGGTGACCGCTTCACCTCGTCCGAATCACCGCCTTCCGCACTCAAATCCACCGGGAGTTTGTCTAGAGATCCGGTCGAACAAAATATTCCATCGGTTCCTAACCTATCATAATCCGGACTGCCAACTGTTCTTTGGTAAACGGGTGAATTATGCTTAGTGTTCAATGTTATGCTGGCTGATTTTAGCTTCTGCGTTAACGAACTGCGCTTTCCGTCGACTTGGCCGGCTTCAGGAAAGGCTTGGCCAGCTCTCTACTTTCCGGATCGGCTAAAAAAAAGGAATATGGATTGACGATAGAAGAACTACTGGAATGCGAATAAGAACAACAACAACAACACAGGCTTGTGCATATGTACGATCAGACACTCGCAGCTTGCAATTTCGAGGATGTTTACTTCGCATTGTTTACAAAACAGCATAATCGTAAGCTTGTTTCACGCACATGAATAAAGCATGAGCAGGCACTGTCCATTCAATCTAATCAGATTTCGATTAAAACGATTACAGTCTCTTTGAAAACGATCGGCAAACACATAGCCTCATTTGTTTGCTGTTGCATACCGCGGCCTCGTTATCACAGCCAGCATTCGCCTTCTTCCAGGTGTAAGCTAATAAGCTATCCTGGTCGCATAGTTAATACGGATGTCAAGTAGTTGCAAGCATTGCAGCTGTAATATGCCTATGCAACAGCCAATTATACTCACGATGGTTCAAGCAACCGAGGGAAAGGAGGGTTGGAATTATCGGGGCTCCAGGTCTCGGGATATACACGTTATATGTTAGAGGGAGCCACTCTGCCTACATGCAGAAAGCCGAAAAATATAACATTACACTACAGAAGTTAAGCTTCCCCTTTTGGTTTTGGTTTCTGGCCACAATTTGTAGCAAAATTCAAGGCTTGATGTTATATTTGTACCCGTGCTATAGAACGTTGAAAATGTGCATTCAAAAATTGGAGCTATCAAGGGAGACCAAAAGGGGTCCAAAAATAAAGGACCGCCGCGACTAGGCCCTGAGCTTGGTTCTTATAAAAACAAGCGTGCAATGCTGCAATGATAGTAACAATGCAATAATAGAAATGTCTCTATATATATGAATGACTTACCAACTGAAAGCGTGAGAATCACTCCGTTTTGAGAGCTCTGAATAAGATCTACGACTGGAAAGTACGAGAAAAATTACTGATCAATACTTGGGTAATAAAAAATTAGGACACTACATCCTCATTCTTGACTAAGAATCTGTTTTTGCTCTATCTTTCACTGCGGCCAACAGTTGGAAGTTGCGGTTTTCATTCTTGAAAATCGATTTACCAACGCCGAAAGAAATCTGCAGAAAGACAGTTCGATAACTATGACCATAGGTGACCACAAAACGTGAATCTCCTAAAAACCGTCGCAGTTAATATATCAATTATTCAAGTTTGCTATATATTTCCATATATACATACGCATGAAATAACAGCCAAATCTAATGAATGCCAGAAATCGATTTGGTCTTGTAAAACAAGCTTCAACCTGTTTTGATATTATACACGAGCAGAACATGCAAAATTATGATAATGCACTTCACTGTCTTGAAATATTTCGAAATTTGCAAACTTTATCTTCAGCTGTCTTCTCTAATTGTAAACTACCTAACCTTGATTGGCTTGCTAATACAACAGGTTATCACAACTAATTATATTCCCTGTCTCATTAATGTGTGTAAACAAAACTGTCCTTAGATAATGATTGTCTGTTCTGTAACTATAACATCGGGAAACTTGGGCAGACGCAGGTGCTGACATTCAATGTATTGGTAGATTTGCAAACGCACTGTATAAAATACAACACAGTGCAGTATAGTACAGTGAAGTTGGATATAATGCAGTATACAGAGTATACTGCATACAACAAGGTCCCAATCGAGTTATTATAGTGAACTAAAAATAGTCTTGTAAAGCCTAAAAATAAATCATTTCTCTAAACGTACTAAACCTTTCGTCCACAGCGCTGCAGGCGAATTCTGTGAGGTGGTTTTCAAAGATAATACACGTACATAGCCACGCATGACTCCACATGCAATGCTATATCATTGATAAAACAAAACTAAAAACACATCAACATAGTCTAGAGCTGCGTGCTGTTAAAAGACAAGGAATTTTTTTATACAAACAAACGAACAAACCCAGATACAGATATATTATCTGCATATATGTAGAGAGTTGCCAGACATTTGCACGCTGAATAGGAACACGATAAGCATGAAGTTGCACGAGAGCCTTTCACGTCGCCTGTTAGTGCATGCAAAGTTGGCATTGGTTATCTAGACTGCCACGAGCTTGAACTGTGTGTTATCTCATTGCTAATTCAAGCCTCAGGTGATTTTCGCATTCGCTAAGAATTTCAAACATTCACCGGCAACTCCATGGAACTCTGGCGTTGCATTAGATTCGATGTTCAAGATGGCACATATCAACTGTGTATAGCTTCAAAATATGAATATTGTACGAATCTACAACTGCAAACTGTCTGTCTATTATTCTGTTGTGAACAAAGTGATTTCTTCTTAAAAATTCAAAAACAACGAAACAAGGATGACGGAAAAGGTTACTGCCAGCAGGTGAAAAAGCTCTGAATAACAAAAGCAAATCATCTCGTGGAAATTTAAAACTCTATAAATTTCTAATGTACCTGTTACTTCTCTGTAGCGCTTGTTTGCACTGGCACAAAGTTATTCATCAGTGTCTGTCTGCTGTAAAACTATGTTAGTTTAATAACACTGGATGTTATCAATAAAGAAAGGACTCAGTTGCACAAATTCTGTGGCTGTAACAAAGCCAGACACTAAACGTCAGAAAAACTGGAAGCTCTTGCCTCATTCTGAAGTGGAGGCCATCACTGGGAGAGAGAGACTCCAGAGCGTGTTAAAGACTGGAGCTACAGATCTTAAAGTTAAGGTCACAATTGCAAATGGCTAAAGCCTGATTACATGTTTACTTTAAACGTTTAATGAATATATTTGTCAAATAGTGAGCTAAATGAAACGATCCAAATAGATGAAACAGTGCTATCATTATCTGAAGGTAATGCAAGAATTAATTCTGTTAAAATTCTTCAACATGTTTGTTTCAAAACTAAAAACAGTTGTAGCTATGTATACCAAAGTCTTTTAGCGCGTTAAAAGCAGCCTTGTATGGATGCAATGTAGCTGAACCTAAGTTCGATACTTCCAATGCATGTTCACTAGGAAGCGAAGGATAAGCGCAAAGCAACATAAAAGAGATTTATGGAAATAAACATACTATCTTTGGTGGGCAGTGCTTTCACGTCGACGCCATTGACTTTCTCGATAACATCACCGACGCGTATCTGAAAAAGAATGAATCAAAAACAGTTGCTACAATCAAAAACAGACAAATAAGCACAGAAGAAAGACGTATACTTCAAACTTCGAAAGAAGAACTAAGATGGTGTTACAGTGCAATGGACAACAAGCTGTGTGAAAACATACGTGAGGAGCAAATTGAATTGAACGCCTGATTATGACAGGTGTCTGATGCTTTGCATAAAAAAACACACAGTTTTCACATCTATTTTTCTTCAATAATGCACATTACTTCTAGCATTTCATTGTGAGAGAAAATGTTTAATTTATGAAAGATTTCGGCTGGCGTTGTTGTTGTTTGAGAAACAAAAAAAACAATTATATCTCATTGAAGTTTCTGAATTTCATCGAATTGATGTGGTGTGTTGTTCAAGCCAATCTTTATTCTACTCCACTGCTTTTGCCCGATAATAACATGAAACATATAATAGCCAAAAGTTGTGTGAAAATTTGTGGCTCAAAATCCGAGTGAATGTATCAATTTCAATAGCAGCCCTTTCGCTATATCGGGCAACCATTTAAACTTCCAACAGTTGCATTCAAGCAACGACAACTGGTTGTATCGTGATCTAATAAAATAACAGATCCAATACGAGGCTTGTCACAAATCTCGTTTCCGCGAGGCCATATAACTATGGTAATCACATCATACAATGCCATGATTCCATTATAAAATGCTGAAGAGAAGAGAACTTAGAGTCAGAGCAAAGTTGCGGGAACAAAATAAACCTTGATTGATTCGCATATATTTATTATTGAATGGAACCAAAACTTAACGGTCGATTCTCACGAAATGCCAAGGTAAAATTTGGTCGATAAAACAAAATTTAGAGACATCCCAAGTAACTGACATTGTCTTTTTCTTGAAGAGAAGTAACAAATTGTTCAACATAGCAAAATGTTTAATATGAAACGACAGCTATAGCACCAACCGCAGTCAGTTTCTTTTCTTCATTGACAAACGAGTTTGAATTGATTTAGGACCGTTGATCATATTACCATTTTTATAATCCAGATTAAATCGTGCGTCTTGATTGTTCCAGATTTCAATTCTTGATTATCTTTCATGCATTTCATTGAAATAACTTTTCTTTGCGAGAGTCACCAGTCATAATATCACCCCGCATTAAGTTCGTTAGCCGACAAAAACGCAGGGATCAGCACAATTGATCCTCCATTCAATGAGATGTTATGTAGATGCATGCGTACATAAGGCTCTGACAGTGAGCTTCTTGTCATGATTATTAAGTCCTTGATTCATCGTAGCAAATTGGTTTTCGCACTTGCAATTCAAGACCTAGTTCTGGCCTCTCTTTGTCAAATTTTAGTGTTAAAAGCACCTTCACAGTTCCCTAACTTTGACTGCACGCCCTGAAAATAGTACAGTCGTGAGGAAGACATCAAAACTCGAATTTTTCTACAAATTGCGCTAGAAAGCACAAAAAGAAGTTTAATGTTGGTAAAAGTTCAATGTAAATAAAAAAGTAACATGGCTTTTACATTGACAAAGCAGGGAACTGCAAAATTAAACAATGTAAATTGTTTCTTTTCATTATAAGAAAGAAAGAAACTCCCAAGCAACCAATTGGGTTTTGCTCCTTTTTCCCACCAGTATAAACATGATGGAAAAGAATTTACCGTGTCCAAACAAAAACTGAATAAATGAGTTCCACTCTGTAAACAGGGTCTTAAATGCTGTGGTTGATGAAGGACAAAATTATATTTGTCTGGCTTTCAATGAAAAAAAAAATGAAGAAACTCTTCCATGAAACAGTTCATTGGGGTATATATGACAATAGTTTTATTTGGCAAATATCTAAGCATTGTCACATACATTAATATATCACTGGCTACTTAGATCTAAATCATGCCTATTTATAAGAAATAGAAGGTAATTATTGGCAAATAATGATGCAATTATCTTCATTAATATCACTGCCAAATTGTTAACACGGGTATTCAATTTTCAGAAGGCTAACAAAGAGAATGTGTTAAACTTGTTTGTTAACTTAAACTAACAAACATAACAAGGAATTTCAATAGAACAATAAGATTGTGTGAAAATAGAAGAAATCTCAGCTGATCCCTGGAGATCTTCATAAAATAGTTGTTATTAAAAGCAGGTTTTTCATTCATTGTTCCCTCAAAACACACCACACAACTTGCTGTCATAAAAGTCAAAATGAAATCTGGTAGAAATTAAATCCAGCTCCAAAAAACCTTTTCATGGGCAGACCAATTCCTTATATTGTCAAATTTTCCCAACTTTTTCATCGCACAGCTTTCAGTCTGAGAAGGCAACCATGAAATCTTGACTTCAAACAATGCCATAATTGCATTAACATGTTTCATAGGTGGCTTATCCCAGTGGAATAGTTAGCATGACTGGAGGCTGTAATACTAGCTTATCACATCACGGTATTTCTATTAATTTCATTAAGCTGGTGGACGTTATATCATTTCAAATTGTCTGAATAAAAATTGCTCAAATTCTCCAACCCTGATAGGGTCATGGATGACAGGCATTAGAATCCATTCAAAGGTCTTGATATAGTGAGAGATGAGTCACAAAAGCCCCTCTTATTCAGAAGCAAAATAAATCTTAACAAAACCAGTAATTGAAAGGGCTATAAAGAAACATGAACACTCACTTGGACTCGTGATCATTCACAAACTAATAGCGACCCTCGAACTAAAATATCGTTTTGGTTGACGAAGTTTTAAGGTTTATCCAGACAAATCTTATTAAACACTCCATACCTTGATATCAATATTAATTTTGATAATCATTGGATTTCAATATAAATTCCTAGTTTGTGGCGAAGAGAAACTTAGGTGCCATGTAGAATATCCTAAATACTCGGGCTTGCTGTGCAGGCATAAACTTTACTGACCATATATTATGGCCATTAACGGATTTTTCTTCACAATTTTTGCAAGCATGGCGGAGTAGCTTAATTGTGATGATATCAAATGTATGGCCCGACTTTAGGCCTAAATTGTTTACAAGACAAGCTTGAACAGGCAAGACATTTTGTGTCTGCCTTGGTTGGTTAAAGCCGTGTTCAGTCGATTCCATGAATTATAAATAGCCAAAACAAAGCGAAAATTAAGAGTTTAATACTAGAAATAATCTTAAATCTTATTTCCATAATTTAGGGTCAAGCTGTCCCTGAATAAAGGATTTAATAACAGAGACATATTTTTGCAGAACGGTGCCTACCTTCTCATTATTGTACGATACACTGTCTTTAACCAAAGAGCTGATGGTCGGTGGGAACCTTGCGTTTGAGCCTCCGATGAAACTGAATCCAAATCCTTGGCCTTGAGGCCTTTGGAGCTCAACAATTCTGCTCATAATAATGCAGATTAACGAATTAATTCTCAGGACAAAACTTCTTAGCTTCAGCCATATGTTTATAATAGGCTGTTTAACTTTTATTACAGCAGTCCAGCCTACTTTGTGTCTTCACATACAATACAAACCATGATGAACCAATATGTCTTGTGTGTTATGTTACTTCACTTTTCCTTGAAGAGCCTGGGCCGAAGTATATTATGCAATGTTTTTGACGTGGTGTGGTGGTCAGTCGCACTATCATCATATCACCCACCACGCCATTCTTCTGGTACTTCTGTTCTGTTGTAATAATATTATGCTTCATTTCACAGTCCACAATCTACATACTGCTGGTTGCTCCTCAATAAATTATTCTTCGGCGTTTCCGGAAATACACAGTTGCACATTTATCCCACAGAAAAAATGCACACAGTTTTACTTAAGAGGTTGCGTAGTCTCAAGCTTTAGCTAAGCTGCGCAGCAACATAAGAAGCAAGGAGAGGAGATGTGTATAAGATGGAACGAGAATTACAGTTGGAATGACAGGGGCATGGAACACGGGAATGAACATCACTTCCCGTTTACTTTTCCAGGAAAGAATTTCTACACAAAAAGGAGTCGTTGAAATGAAAAACAGCAAACTAGTTTTTCTTGTGACAATGTATACTTTCATTATAACTATGTTCATTATACAACAAATAGCCACATATCCCGCAATGTGCATTACAGCAATCATTATCACAAATGATCAAAATATCATATATACGTAAGTGGAGTGTGCGTGTGAAAGAAAATTCAAGCAATTATTGTGTCTAAGTGCTCAGTTTTCTGTTGCATCGTAATTGGTTTAGCAATAGTGGAGCGCCTGGCACTATACGAAGAGATCCTGCGGGCTCTGTCCAATGCGATGACGAAATACGGATCAAATTCATCTGCTACATCAACTGCGTTGGTCTTATTCATATCCATCTTCTCCTTGTTCCTATGCTCTCTGTAGTACTTGGAGAAATTTCCAACAATCGTCGGTATGGGCAACGCTATGAACAATATGCCAGATATGCAGCACATGCAACCAATCATTTTGCCGTACGTTGTGTCCGGGTATATATCGCCATAGCCAATGGTGGTCATGGTGATGATGGCCCACCAGAAGCCCTCGATGATGCTCTTAAACTTCGTACCGGGGACATTCTGCTCTGCGTAGTAGATGAGTGTGGAGAACAGCGTCATGCCCATGAGTAGAAGCAGAACTAGCAAGCCAAGCTCTTCAGAGCTCTCTTTCACCGTGTAGGCCAACACCTGTAGGCCCGTGGAGTGGCGTGCGAGCTTAAAGATCCTTACAATGCGAATGATACGCAGGATTTGCACGAAGCGTCGAATGTTTTCGAAATTCGACGACACGCCATCGCTGGTCGAAAAATCAATGATTAGGCCAATGTAGAAAGGAAATATGGCGAGCAGGTCTACGGCGTTCTGTGCGCCCTTCAAAAACTGTCTCTTGCTGGGACATGAGACAATTCGTATGATGTATTCGAGCGTGAACCAGGCGATGCATATCTTCTCTATCACCAGCAAGTTTGGGTTGTCTGTTTTCGTCTTTCCGTCTGCTGATAAGACCTGCAGGTCTGGATGGGTGTTAACACAGAGGATCACAGTTGACAGTACCACCATCAAGTTGGAGAAGATGGAGATTATCTACGAGAAAGTCGGAGAAAAGAGTCAACCAAACCACCATTATCAATCAAAATATAACTGCTAAAATGAATGTTAGGTCAAATGTAAAATACTACTTAGGCAGCTAAGAACTGACCAGGAAATTTGTTAAGTCAGCTAATTAACTGATTAACTTAGTTACTAAATTAATGAACTAACTTATGAAATCAACTAATTAGCTAATAAACTAACGAACTATAACTGACTAACTAATGAACTACGATTTGGGACAAAAATCTTGGGACAATTTTGCACGTATCCTCCACCTCCCTCGAAGCAATGTTGCCTCCAGAGAAAGGCACATAGCATGTCGGAAACATTCCATTTGCATGAAGGTTACAGGGGTCTGTTTCCCATTGTAACTAACTTATTAAATCAACTATTTAACTTACTAATTAGCCAAGTTAACTAACTAGCTAATCAACATACTTTTTAAATATTAGTCAATTAACTAACTAACTGCTACAAATATTAATGCTAATACAGCTGTTGTTGATATTACTGTTGCTACTGCCACAGAGGTGACTCACTCACCACAGAAGTAACTCACTCACCTCAAAAGTAACTCACTCACCTTGGCTGCTATGGACGTTTCAGGATTCTCGAACAAGTTCCACAACTCCACCTTGACAATTTGCCATGTTTTCAATTCTTCCGCCTGTTTTTTGCCCTTCTTCAGTGTGCTCTGCAACATATCTGTCTTCTTCATTGCCTCGGTGCATTCCCATTCGTCAAAATAGTACGAATCACAACATGGACCCATGTCAAAGGGAATGGCCCAATACCTGACTTCTTCTTCAAAGGTTTTTACGCAATCACTTCGTGGTATGTGAAGATGTTTCGATATGTAATAATTCAGGATGGAAGGGAATGCTGTTGCGTTTCTTTCAAAGAAGAACTCGTTTGTAATATGATCGTAATCATCGCAGAAATCTAGCACCTTCAAAGAAGAAAAGATATTATTAAGTTTGAACTCATTGGGAATGTTACGAACGATAATATATTACAATCTTTCTCTCCATTTTGTCCCAAGGACTTTTTTCCACTATTGTACGTAGCTGCTTTTTCATCTTCTCTCAATACCAGCACTTCATGCTGTTCCTACAACAAACTTCACCCCAAACAATACTAAATTGACGCATCAAATAATATAGACAGATCAAAGTGAAGCTAAATAAACCATCTCTTACGTGTCCGTTTGGGTTATCTCCACAAACAATAGCCGCCAGCATTCCCAGCCTTGTCTGAGGAAATTTCAGAAACGTTGACCAACGAGCCTCGAACCTCGTACCACAGATATTCAACTTTGCTTTGCCTCTCTTTGAAACTCTTCTCGGTCCCAGGAATCTCAATTGAGGCTCCTCTTTGTCCTCCGGGTCCATTTCCATCGTTTCTTGGACTTTAGCGCAGCAAAAGCCAGTTACTGGAAAATGCTGAAAAGAGATAAGAACACTCGTTACTGGTTGACCTGATCAACCAATGCAGCGAACAAGCCTGCTTTGTCTGTTTGATCATGATTCGATCCTTGTTGCCACATTGATCTGACGTTTCATTCATCTGCGCGGAGTATTGATCTTACACTGCGAAGGAGCATTAGCAATTCAATTCATTCACCGATTGAAACAAAAGAAACTGTAATTTTCTAAAAAAATAAATTCTTGAATACATGCATTATCAACATCATGAATATATATATATGTATATATACTTGTTAAGTATAAAGCTAATTTCTTGCAAATTAAATATTAAAGCTAATCAAAATAAAATCTTTCTTGGAATTCAGGGCTAAGCAGGAAATTTACAAATAATTACAAATTAAGTCAACTAAATCCTTAAATTGTCAATAATCCAAATAGCTAAGAGATATACTTCAAAACATGTCTAGTGTTTGAATACGTTTGCATGGATAACAGCATCATAAATTGTTGTCGAGTCTTCGACTATATCATGGTTGGGAAAATCAATATCTAGGATATCATCTTTGAATGGAAGAAAACTTTAAAATTCAAAATGCAAAACAGTATACACAAATTATAACATTTTACCTTATTACAACGTACTGTATCAAAACTTGTAGAAAAAATTGAACACTTAACTATTCATTCCATCGACAGGTTCAATGTAATTAGATGGAACGTATCCTGTCTGTCCATTCCATTCCACCTGTGACCATTCCATGTTTTCGCTATCATCTCCCATTCTGATGAGTCGTACAGTGGCTCCTTCAGGCATACTGCATTCCCCAGGTTCGCTGGCATCGAAGTCGTATACGGCTCTGTACAATTGTACAGACACTTCTCTTGAATCTGCAGCCGTATGGCAGTGAACATCAAATGACGGACTAGAGAAGCCTTCGTCAGAGCTACACTTATCTGCGACAACCCCTTCCTTTGTGACACTGCTAGCATCCGTCTTAGCCACTGATTGTATCTGTGTCTCTCCATTCCTTGAGCCATTTGCATCTATGACATCACTGGCGACGTGACTTATTGCTTCGCATCCAGCCATGTTTAAAGGATTGAGATACAAGGCAGGGACATAGCCTCTACTGGATGGCGAGGCTTCGATAAGCCACCACTCTGAATTGCCTTCTTTATCGTGTTTTCTGAGCACGTTGACGATTGTCCCTTCTTCCACTGACATCTCAGCATCGTCTTCTCTTTCAAATGAAAATTCCACCATGTACCAGCATGGATTACCACTCGGTGCGAACTAAAATAAAAAACAAAAACAGTTCAATAAATAAGGACGCACCATTCGATTATCTTGCGTCCTTCCATTTAAGGACGCATTAAAATTTGATTATTTACATATATATATATAATCGAATTAGACTAGTTACTATTGTAACTAACAAATGTTTCGAGGGCCCCTACAACTAGTTAGTGAATCCCAGGAGAGTCACTACAGCATCACAACCAATGAGAGTGCACCCACAAGCAAAGCCTCGTTCCCATTTGATTGTTGTAAATCGGGTAAGAAAGTCAGCCACCATCCCGCTTCTTTCGCACATTAGGAGAATCAAGTGGGAACGAGGCTGAAAGACAGTACTAATGAAGTACCGCGCTGAGCTCATCAAATATACCAATCAACATGTGAAAACAGAAAACTCACAGGAGCTTTGAATTCAGACTCGTAATTGAAAACTCTCGGTGATTTCTGCGGACTTGCGGGGCTTCCAGATGAAGCGGAAGACTTGCGCAAGCTCATTTTTCGAGGCTTAGGCCTTGGCTTCTCTAAACCTGCACCCATTTCATCTGTCTTCTCTTCGCCTGACGATGACGATGGCTTAATGGGTGACGTAGGATCAACTTCGTGGTGTTCATCCATCAAGTCAACGTAGAAATTCTGACAGACAGAAAACAAAAATGCATCAAAGCCTTATCGAATAGTTGTTTAGCAAACTGTAACAATATTCCACATCTACAATATGATCGGCTATTTCTAAGGGGGGGGGGGTACCCTTCGCACCTGAGCCTCATGTCCGCATTAGTAAGTAAAAAGACTCTCTTAACAGCATCCAAGTAAAATATGCAAGCTTGAATATAATGGAGTTCAGATCAAGAAGTTGAATCTGGCCCTTTGAACTGCTTCATGATACAAATACCCCCCCTCCCAGTTAAATAAATTTCAGTTCCAACTAAATGCCTTTTTCAAAATTGGTTACATCAAGATTGCTAGCTATCTATATTCTAGCCCAGATTTCTGTACTCACAGATACTGGTTGGTCTCTTGGTAAGGTCATTGATTCACTTTTGGTCGGACCATCTGTTGGCACAGCACTGAAGCTACGTTCTGGCGTGAATATCAACTGTAACAGCCTCTCTTCGGCTACAGTAAGAGCTTCTTCGTGCTTCTGCAATATCTCCGCAAATGAGTATCGTTCGATCAAATGAAACTACAAGAAAAACGTGAACATAACAGATCGGCCAAAAACGAAGCCCTTCCAAACCCCCCCTCTCCCCCACAAGAATGCAGTGGAAAACAATGAAAATAAACATGTATAAGGTATAAAATACCTCGCTTAAAGAAAAGTAAGAAAGTATTGCCAATAAAAAGAAAACATTCAAAGATAACCTATAACTATCATCCTTCAAGTAATATCTTCAAGTCCCCACCCCGTGGCTATATAGCTCTTCCACTAATCGACAATGTAAACACACAAATTTCCAAAAGGCAGGTAAGATATACTGCTAAATCAGCTGTGGGTCTTACTGTAGACGCACAGCTACGTTTCATACCTGCAGACAGAGTTTCAGTTCTTCTGTAATCTTTTGCAGATACGAGCATCGAGCTTGGACAAGGTTTGCTAGGCAAAAATCAAAGAACTTCAGGCACTTCTGTGAAAAACGAGGCAACTCTTCGAGCAGCTGTGAATTCAAAGCCTCGTAGATCTTTCGCGACATCGTCAGCTCGTCGTTTGCCTGTACCAATGCAAAAAAATAATGTTTAACTAATACAGAATACATACACGCGTGCTAAAATAAAATTATGAAAGTAAATCATAGATACGTGCAATTTTTACAATTACCGTCAATTAATAAAAAATATCAAAATATTTTAATAAACAAACTAGGTTATTCTAACTATTTCAGTTTGTAAGCACTATAGCATTTTATTTTAGATATGTTCAAATAATAAAATGTTCAAAGAATAACCATTAAGGAAATTAATTACCTTACCCTGATGAAAAGCTCTTGAAATTATATATCTCCACAGATATTAACCAGTATAATTGACTTGATTCTGTGTGAATGTTTCTTACCTGTTTCAGCTTATCTTTTTCCTTCATCTTTTGCGCTCGGTTGAGCATCCTATCGTAATCCAAACATTTATCATGACGTTTCTCAATCAGACGTGCTGGACTTTGGAACAACAGTAATAGCCTCTCCAGGGGATTAAAGACACGCGCCTTGACAAATTGCATCTAAAACCAAAGCATCACATAGTATGAATCGTGTTAATAGTCCCTCCTTACTATTTCCAGGCAATAAAGCCAACTATAGCGGTACCCTTGCCATACATGTGTATACAGTATGCATGCTCCAGTTAATATTCTGATTTCAGTAAAGCCAAACTATTGTGGTACCCTTGCCTTCCAGCTTACACATGCTAGCTACATGGATTGAAGGCATACATGTGTATACAGCATGCATGCTCCAGTCATTATATACCACTAAAGTAAAGCATAGTAATTAAACTCAAAAATACAGAACACAACGGCTTGTTTCTTGTCTCAACTTAAAGTGTCACCTGTTGGTAGTCACAGATTTATAGCTTCTCCTGTCATTATCCCACATCCATTTGTAAGTTAAACCGTTGGATACATAATAAGCAGGCTGGGTATATAAATCAGTAGACTAGTGCTGTACTTACGAAATCTGGACACAGAGTATCACGTATTCTGGACATGAAATTACACAGTGATTCAATTTCGTCTTTATTTGATGCTTCGTTGCAGAACACACGCACATCCTCGGCAAATATCTTCTGAAGATTGCAGTCCTCCTGAACAGGAAGCATATGAGATCATTACAAACGTCAATACCATTACAATGGTAAATCACGCAGTTTGCCTCTGCTGTTATTGAGAGGGCATTTCAGCATAACGTAGATGAAACACAAGCTTACAAACCCGAAAATATTCCAGATAAAGTGATAGGTTCCTGACAAATGATTTGACCATCTTCTCGAGGCTTTTGAACCTCCTCTCCTCTTCGTTGAATGCCTCATCAACAGTCTGAAATAATATCAATATACACTATAATAACAATAAAGCATTGTTGCTTGCGCCTAAGTGCGACATGTGTTTGACATGCATGCACAATTGCGGCGAATAAAAGCCCGGGGCGTTTAATAGATTGTCCAGTATTTGGCCAAATAATGGCTGAAAAGATATTTAAAGAGAGGCGTCTATTGATTTCAGTAATAAAATAAATGGGCGCTAACAAAAAGGGTGTTTGAAAGAAGGCGTTTATTCAAGTGGTTATGAAGACAGTGATTGGTGAAACCTGTGATACGAGGCCTGTAAACTGGGTGATCTTCTGGTTTATTCTCGATGTCTTCTTGCGAACCGAGTGCCAGTTCAATCTTTGAATCTTGTCACCAATACCTTCTTCTTCGCGCTGGTACTTTTGAACTGCATCAAAAATGGAAAGGTACATTAGACACAAATAAGAGGATTCACGCGGTAGATGGAAGATAGCACTACTAAAAGGGCCAGTTTCTCTTCTCTGGGATGGTGGGTTACATTGGAACAAAGCAAGACATACCCAAATCTTTTCTTCTCTTGAATTCGTTGATTGTATTAGCAACATTCTTCAAAATGTTGATGGCGTCGTGAATGAGGCTGCGATCTTCATCATCTTCCGGGGAATACTGAAATGAAGATCAGACATTAGAACGGAAGAAACGACACAAGTGCTGTACATTTCCAAAATTATGTCACTAAAACCAAAACGTGAGCCAAGGGCCACAATGTAAACAGTTGTGCCAAGAACCCAGGACTAGTTAGGAAGCCATGAAAGCTGATGGTAGATAGCGTGCAATGACTCCGACCATGTGTCAGTAAGGGTGACGTAGTTGGTGGAAACCATGGAGCATAGCATTACTTAATACTAGTGAATCTTGTCAAAAACATACCTTGAAAACCTCTTGAAGAATCAATGGATACTTGAGTATTCTTTGAACAGGCTTGATCAAATACGAAGACAAATCCCAAAGTCCAGTCTCTTCCCTACGGAATAGAAGAAAAACGAATTACTCAAATGAAGCAACATGATTCTTTGCAGAATGAAGCTCTATCTAAACGCAAAGTTGTGCCTAAGGTATTGGGAATAAAATTACTCGTATACCTTACTATTGTTACAGCGGCAACAATCTCCTCTCTTCTCTCCGGATCTTGCTCGAGCTGGAATATTATAGGAAACGAAATATGAAACACATAGGAGAATCAGCGGTGCGATGTATAACAAATGCTGCTATTTGACAACAGAGCATAATACACAGCTTAATGCTGGCATTCAAGAGAATTAAGCTGCATAAGCAAAAATCGATGACAATAGAGTGCGTAATAGCAGATCATATAATAACAAACAAATGATAACAAAAGGTAGTGCATAGGTGAAAAAACAACGCGAAAAGAATACTTGATGCTCGTACTCGACAACAAGGGGTGAGTGAAGAAAGGTCGAAGGTGAGTGAAGCAATCCAGGGACATGAGTCACCCCCACCCTGCCAAATGGTATTGCCCTTGTCACCCTCAATTACGTTCGACCACTTAACACGAAACATTAACAGGCGGTATATTAAAAAACAATATGCTACATATATATTGACATATATAAAGACAAGACTGACAGTAATGGAAGAGTAACTTACTTTTTCAAGAAGCACCTGAGATTCGTCATAATTTCGACAGTAGCACGAGTACTCCGATTTCAAATCAAATGCAAGATCAGAGAAGCATTGTCCTAAAGACAAACGTCAATTGATTATAAGAAAGCGATATACAATTCATTGTGGGTATGGTGAATGGCACGGCAAACAAATACCTCGATACACAAGTTAAGCATCAAAATAATAAGGTAATAGAAAACCTAACTGACTATGCTTGCTTACCAATATGCTTCGCAGCACTAATCTCTTGGTCTTGCTCGAGTTGAAGTAATACTTCTAACAACTTCTTTGAGACTTCAGTAATGGATGTCAAGTTGCCAAACAGGACATCACAGTCGATAGCCTAAAAGAATGGAGACAAGAAAGATATCAACTAACGTTTGATGATATGTTATGGTATAGTATGTTATCTTGTGCTATGTTATGATATGCTATGATATGATATGGCATGTTCTATATGCCATGTTATGCTATGCAATCCGATGCTTTGCTACACACTGCCATGCTGTGTTGTGTTGTGTTGTATTATCCTATGCTATGCTGTCATGCTATGCTGTGCTATATCATTCATTGACTAAAGGACCAACTATAACAGACTATACGAGAAAATGAACTTAATATCGAGAAGCTAAATAACGCATAGTTGAATAACGCATAGTTAACCTTTGAGTCTCGGAGCAGGTTGAGAATTTTCGTAGAGCACAAGTCCATGTCTCTTACGTAATCCCTCTCCGTCTTGATTAGCTCTTCTATTGCCTTCTGCCTGTGATGCAAGAGATTTCGCCTCGTTTCCGCGGGGTCTACCTTGACTGGCTCTTCGACGACTGGCTCCAACTTTTCCACCTGAGCTGAAAAATAGACAACAGGCGGCAATTCAAACAAAATTTCTTTGGACAAAGCGAATGAGATGGAGAACTAAAGATGCTATGAGAAACTAAATTAATATCTTAGGATTTCGCTTCTGGTTAATTTCTTATTAATGAAACTAATGAAGAATCATGCTGATAAAAGACTAAATTACGATCAATATTAATCTATCAAAAATTATCCCTTCCTGTTTAGGCTACTATTACTGGATATATTGAATAAAAGTTTTATAAAGACGAAGATGAATGGTGTGACTAACTTTTCAGTGAAGTTATTTCTTCCAACAGGTCTTCGGTCATGTTATCAAAGAACTCAATTCCGTCCCTGATATCTTCCAGTTCATCAATGCTAGCGATCTCTTTCATCTTTCGTAACTTCCTACTATTGTCTTGATAGTCCTGAAAAAAAGGGGCAAACATGAAGGTTTGAAATGAAAAAATGGCTCTCTATACAAATCAAATCATGCAAGCGGTGATTACACGAAGATTATCAGTGTTATTGGCAAATAAACCGTTGTGTAAGGTAGTAGAAGAACACATTTAAGAGAAGATTGGAACAATGCAAAGAGAAGAGGAAGCAAAGAGCAAAGCAGAACAAGGAAAAACAGAGAAAAAAGAAACAGAAAAAGGAAAAACAGAGAAAAAAGAAACAGAAAAAGGATAAGCAGAGAAAAAAGAAACAGAACAAAGAAAAGCAAAAAAATAGAAGAACGTTAAGTAGAAAAGAGCAGCGCAAATTATTGTGCGAGCAGGGTAAACTAGAGCAAAATATAAGCGGACACTGTTCAAATTTCTCCATATGCAACTCACGTCAATAAGATCTGACAGTTCTTTTATTCTCGCTCTAATAGCAGCAACGTCACCAGATACGGCAAGGAGGCACGACTTTTCATCTGTGGATCAAAAAGAAATAATCACATCAAACAAAGAATTCCCTCGGTGACAAAATACTTTGTAAAATAGACGAACAAATTTTGCACAAGCCTTGGTATGCATTTAATTCATCATCCAAGTTGAGAAGACTGGCAGAAAGGCTTCGTTTCTTAGAAAGAAGTTCGTTCTTCTTGCTATCATCGTCAGAAACCTAAGATTAATTAGGAGGCTATTTGAAAACGAGGTAAGAAGGGGAATCCCTGTTGAAACCTCCATAAATCATTCCCCTGATTGTTTGATACATTGAGCCCCTGTCCGGGGCGGGTTGGTTAATTAATTTTAGAAGTTCCAAAGAAGGGCTTATGATGCGTGAGAGGGGCTAATATAATCAAGGGACTTAATAAAATTCTCAAATAAACTTCAATTCGTGTAAAATATCTGCAAAATATGGTTCAATCAATCACAATTTCATCATTGCTCACAATTTGAAAAACAGGTGGGTTTAATTCAAAATCTCATTCCAAAAGGGGGGCTTAATAGATACAGGGGTTAAATAAAGCTTTCAGGGCATGTATATATGCATGCAAGATATAATCAATGCAATTGTCTCACTTCAAGCAAGGTTTCAATGCCAGATAGCATGTTTGCTTCAGACATAATCTGTCCTTTTATCTGCACAATTCTTTCTTCGACAGATTCCAGTTGGAATTTTTCATTATTTTCTCCACCATCCACTACAAAAATAAAAAATACATCCATGAATAGCCAGACATGCTTTACTGACAGCCAACCATATATTTGTCAACAAGTAATGTATAGCATACCTGAATCTGGGGTAAGATCGTCAACATAAAATTGTGAGTTTTTGACAGCTGTTTGTGTCATCTCTTTCGAAGGCTCCTTTAAAAAATACAAAGTATCATGAGTAAAGTTAATATAGATGCTTGATTTATTATATTAAAATGTTCATAAATAGTATAAGGCAGTATCAGAAATGCATTACAGTTGCATAAAGGTTGCTTTGCAAAGAAGTGATAAAATCATTTTGGGACAATCACTTTGGGATGTTTTCGGGAAAAGTCATTTGCCTGTTGTTTAGAGGTGTCCATTGAAAAATCAATCATGGAAAGAAAACATGGATGAAAAGAGAATCTGAGTTGCAATACCTGAATAAAAACGGTGGGATGCTGCATATTACCGTAATTCACAAGGTGGTTGATCATATTAAAATGTTAAAGTATTGAATGATGCATTTTAAAATGCCAACCTCTTGCCTGTCAGTAATTGCTGTGGGGACGTAAAACCTTCCATTGGTTGTTGGCTGCAAGATTGCTGTTGACTTTGGTGACAGTGGAGAGTTTGGATGACCAGGCTTAATTCTAGTAGGCACAACAGAATCGGTTGACATGGTACCTGGGCTTCTTGGCATGGCTGGTTTCACTGGTGGCATGGGTGCTAATGGTTTGGGTAACCTTGGTGGCAAAGTCTTGCTTTTATCTGCAGCTCTTTGGTCTCTTGGTTGTCTCTTGCTCATAGTGGTTACAGCATCTGGTCTCTGTGGATCCACTCTTGGTCCCAATGTTGGTGATGTTGCCTGTGTGGCATTGGTAGCTTTCGGCAAAACTGTTCTTGACGGACCGTGGCTGGGTCGCTTTGGGGCTGCCTTCCTTGGTGGTGCTGTGGGCTTGTCTTGGTCCACAGACTTATTGGAAAAATTTTCAGATGTATAGAAGACAGATTTAGGCTCAACATTTTCTCGAGGAGCCATGTCAATGCCAACAGAGCTGAGCTCTTGCTCTAGCAGCTTTGTATTGGGTGATGGATGACAACTAGCAGGTCTGGGGGGCCGGTTCGCCTTGGAATTTTTTGCAGTTGTTGTTTGAAGCAGAGGCATGTTGTGTTCAATAGTAACCTGCTTAGCAGGCAATTGTCTGCTTGAAGATCTTGCCTGAGGCTTGGGACCGTCCGAGTTAGAGATCTTCTGTTGAAGCTTTGGGGACTGCTTACCCTGCTCTGTGACTACTGACTTTGATTTGGCTTGCAAATCGGGTGGCTTTGGAGAACTAGGTTTAACTGGCTGTTTTGAAGACCTGATCACTGTTGGCCGTTTGCTTTGACTTTGCATAGGTGCCTGCAATGAGCTACAACCTTGCAAGCTGCTATCATCAGCAACAGTTTCACTTACTGCTGGTTCCATCCTTCCTTCAACACTGCCTTTTGATTGGTTCTTTCTAGATGTCAAGAGAAGAGGCCCTGACCTGCTGGGCTGACTTGGTTTGGGTTGCTTCTGCATCACAGGTTTCTCTTTCAAACTTGGCTTTGGCTTCAAAGCTGGTTTTTTGCCTTCCGAATGTGATTCCCTAGGACCCTGAGCTTTCCTAACAACAGGAGGGGGTTTTCGCTGACTCTTTGGCTCACTTATGCTGTGTGGAATTCTCTGCAATGATCCATTTGACAAAGTTTTCTCTTTGAAAGGCAGGTCAACTATAACCTTGACATAACTAGCAGGAAACATCCCTTCTGTGTTTCCGATCTTTCCTTTCAGCCACTCGCTATTCACTCTTTCTGTTAGCACTATTGTATCTCCTTTGTCAAAGCTAAGCTCGTCTGAACTAACAGCAATGTACATAAACAATGCTTTAGCATTGGGAATAAGTGCTTCCTTCGTAACATCATTGCCCTCATTGCTATCTTTACATCTCAAAGCATCTGGTAGAGGTGTGATAACTTCGACAAATAGTGAAGGAAACTTTCCTTTCTGTCCGTTGTAGATACCTTCAGTCCAAAATGAGTCAATCTCTTTGGTCAATTCTATTTTGACACCCTTTGGAAAGCTCAGCTCGTCACTACCCTGTGCATTGAAGGCATCAACAGATGTTCCATAGGGGCTTTCTGCTTTCCTAACATCATTGGTATTTTTATCAGCTGATCCTTCTACCAGCTTGATATTCCCACCTTCCTCTTTGAAATGAATCTCCTCCACAAATGATTTTGGACACAAACCATGGGATTTGAGTGTTCTTCCTGTAAACCAATTCTCATCAATGTCTTCTTCGAAACCAATTATATCACCCTTCACGAAACTAATATCATCATTCAGTTGACCAGTAAAATCGGCCACTGCAACGAACACCTTTGTAGGATTGCCCTCCAGTACAAGCTCTGCGAAAGCAGCAGGAAACTGCCCAGTTTCACTCCCCTTTACACCTATATACCAGTCATCGTTGACTTTCTCTGTAACTTTCACAATATCGCCAATGCAAAGCTTCAAATCAGTGTCGGCTTCCTTCTCAAAGTCGTACAACGTTTTAACAACACAGCGCTCCATTACCGTTCAGATAGGGCCATCTAAGCCATCAGACTGAGATAAATGAATTCTAGCTTTACCATTGTTCCAATGTGTATCATCTCATGATTTATGTTATATTCAATATATCGTTTCTTTAATTTGGCAAGGGCCTACATTTACATATGACTTTCCTAAACAACGCCATTACAGGGTCATCACAGTGGCACGCAACGCAACACATTGGGTGGCCAATACTAAAACATGGAATGCAAAACAAAAGACAAAATGGTGCAGTTTAGCGGAAAATAACAAACTTTTTTTATAAGAAACCGCTTTGTGAGAAACTCACTGGTAAAAGGTCAAAAAAATTAAGAGACTTCCACTGGTAAATGAAAAATCACTGAGAAACTTTTCAATTTTTCTTTCCTGTTTGAAATACGGAACGTAACCACTATGCATGGTTTTACGCTGCACATGATTGTATCAATATCAATATCAATGGAATAGACATGATGCTCATTGATAAACGTTAGATATACAACTCTATTAAGGCCCCGTTTACACGAGAGAAAAAGATACGGACCCAAAAGGTCCGTGCCTTTTGGGTACGATATGGGAACGATTGTATAGCGTTTACACGGGAACGGACTCAAAAAGCTGTTGAGTTTACACGAGAACGGATCCAATTGTTGAGCATGCGCAGTTGTTCAAGTTAAGGCGTGTTTTGTTGTTGTTACTTGTAATTGCGCCAAAACACTGTCATAAAATGGCGAACACGAATTTCCTTCCTTCACCTGCCCATTTGTTTGGTTCAACATGAACTCCAATCGCTGTCGATGTTGTTCGCAAACTAAACTTACAACATACAACAAAGAAGCTATATTGGAAAACATTAGAGACAAAATTGATATTACTTGCTTTTCAATAGGCCCAGACATTTTGTACTGCTTATATTTTGGACTTCCCGCGATAACACAACCTCAGCCTCAGTTCAGTGCCGTGCCTGTTCTGGTTCCGTCCCAAGCGTTTACACGACACCGATACGGGAACGGACCCAAATGGATCCGCTTTTCTAGCGTACCCAAAAAGATACGATCCCGTTCCCAAAAAGGAACGGATCCATGCGTGCCCGTGTAAATGAAACACCTATCGTAACCTTTTTTGGAACGGATCCACTCGGATCCGTTCCATAGGCCCCGTTTACACGGGAAATAGAATAATAACAGAAAAAGAAATACCAGGGTCAATCGAAATACCAGGTGGGAAGCGAATTGCATGAAGAAATTTTAAAATGTAGATAACGACCAAAAGAGACATGATGATAAAAAGTGAGGCATGAGGTCACACTTGAAAACTTGAAGTTTGATCTTCTTTTGTTTAAAAGCCTTCTTATCCAACGTGACCACCCTTCTCATCGAACGTCGAGCATTCCTTGCAGCTATTTTAACTTTTATTGCTGTTTCTTTGTTTTCATTCTATTTTAAATTGTATGTTGCCTCTCAACTATTTCTTCCACGATTTTATTCTTTTCTTTTAGCTATGCCTTTGTTTTTTCAATACATAAATACTGCATTTACTTTATTACTTATCATCTGAGGATGCTGACAGTACTTCAGCGAAACGTTATGTATGTGGTTTTTTATTGGTTTTTGTCGTACTTAATTTTAATTTAATGGATTTGTCAACTGGAATTGTCAACTGGATTTTTCATTGAAATTTGTCTCTTTTTATCATCAGGTTTCTTTTGGTCGTTGTCTACATTTTAAAATATATTAAATCAATTTTTCATTCTGACCTAATATTTTCACTTGTTTTCCGATGCTTTTTATAACTTTGACTTGTAAAATGTCGACAAAAATGCCCTAAAATTACGAAACTTTCACCGGTGAAGATTTAGATGAAGTTTCTTATAAATTAAAGAACGTGTTTTAAAATTAACTTTTAACATTGTTAAATGAATGCTGCTGTGATGTAAAACCAATAACCCTTTTATGAATAACAATTTGCCATTTTTCAGCCCCCCCCCCCTTATCCAGTAGCGTTTTTACGTCCATCCACCACCACATTGTGTATATTTCATATTACCCTTGCGTTGCTTATTACATTTGCAGCCAAAATCAATGTCAATTGAGAAAGACGTTTTTCCTTATGGCTACTGATAACGAGCTCTATGTGCAATGGATCTGTCAGGTGATCTTAAAGATATTTGAGTCATCGGATTTGAACATCAACGAATGAAGGATGCCTATATGTCTGGTACGTTGATTCATTTGACTATATACTATTCTCAACAGGCAAAGCGCTGCTGTAGACTTCAGGTAACTTACCTTCACAATAAGGTGAAGACAACCGGTTCAAAACCTGATGAGAACATCTATATTGTGATTTGATCAATTTGTAATTTAAATGTCTTAAAGGTGGGGCGTGTATTCGCAGTGGCATAGTTTTAGGTACTTCGCAGGAGTGGGAATTGCATTGGCCTTAGGTTTAGTGTTAAGGTTAGCCAATGCGGTGGAGAAAGGTGGTCAGGATGCGCAGTCGCATAAATTTTTGTACTGCGCAGGAGCGTATACCACGTAGTGGTGTCTTTAATCGCTGAGGCATTGACCTTAGCCTTAGTTTTTTGTTATTGTGGGAGCTGAGGCATTGGCCTTAGGGTTTGGGTTAGGATTAGGCCATGCCGAGGAGAAAGGTGGTCAGGATGCACAGTAGCATTAACATTTGTACTGCGCAGGATCATAAATGACGTACTGGTGTCCTAATGGCTTAGGCATTGTACTTAGGGTTAGGGTTTGGGTTAGGGTTAGCCTATGCGGAGGAGAAAGGTGGTCAGGATGCGCAATAGCATAAATTTTGGTACTGCGCAGAAGCGTGTATGACGTAATGGTGTCTTCAATCGCTGAGGCATTGACCTTAGCCTTAGTTTTTTGTTATTGTGGGAGCTGAGGCATTGGCCTTAGGGTTAGGGTTAGGGCTAGCCCATGCCGAGGAGAAATGGGGTCAGGATGCGCAGTAGCGTAAATATTAGTACTGCGCAGGAGCGTACATTGCTGGGATCATGCAGATCTCTATGGCTTAGGATTTGGCTTCGGGTTTATCGTTGCATTTCGAAGGTTTTTATTTGGTGGATGTATAGAAACAGGCAAGTTTTGATTTTTGGTGTTCCATTCTAGGCCTTTGACCATCGCACCAATTCATTTCTGGTTTACTTTGTGAACAATGAAAATTAATTATTTTTCATTGTTGCATTCACAGATTAAATTCGAGATTTATGGACAGCTGAAGGACGAAGAGTAATATTTAATAACAAATTAACAAATTTTAATGAGCCTTAACTTCTAAGTTTACCTCGAACGAGCGAACAAAAACCTGTGATGCACAGGGATGCAAAGTAGTCAGTGGGAGCTTCGACTGGACGAATATTCAACCTTTGTCCACCAGTTTCCTTTCCCTCCCAGACCAAACTTCGTCTGTTTTGTTTTCATCATCGTTCTTTCTTTTATGTATGAACACACGTGTTGTTGTATCAGAGAACGGAGCTCTTCGTCACATCCTTAGCCATACACTTCAGGTTATTTAAATTCCGTTGATAAAATGAATTGTTTATTTACTGTGTTCATCTTAGTCATACTGAGCAGTTCATATAGTCTAATTGAAGCCGAAGATGTTGAAGATACCGAAGGCCTGAAAATCGAAATCACGAAAAAGGCTGAAACCTGCCCGCGAATGGCGAAAGATGACGACAAAGTCTCGGTACATTACACTGGATACTTGACAAATGGCAAGGAGTTTGATTCAAGCCGAAAGAGAAATGAACCCTTTGTTATTACCCTCGGTCATGGAATGGTTATTCCTGGTTGGGAAAAAGGACTACAGGGAATGTGCGTCGGCGAGCAAAGAAAATTGACAATACCACCAGAGCTTGGTATGTATAGGTACTCATTTTCACAATTTGAATATATTCACTTTTAATCAGAATTTTGCAGGAGATAAGTTATTAATTTCACTTTAAATAAATCACATTAAATTATGTACTATACTTTTTGTCTTTGAAACGTTATAATCGAAATAATAAGGAACGAAATGAATAACGAAAAATCAAGAACGTTGGATGTTTATTTTACATTGAAACATGATGTAGGTTTGGGTTATCAATGTGCTGGCCTTTTTAGATTGGACAAACTCAACAGGTGACGAATTGTTTTGTCCATGTGCTTTGCAAAAGACCAGTTTTATTGTGGGTGAACGGAGGGGAGGGAGAGAATAATTTTAGTGAATTGTTTCTGCCAGAAGTTAGTGATCTTTATGTGTGTGTGATAGATACATCATGTGCAGCAACAGGTTTAAAATAATGTGCTGTTTAACAGGCACTAAAATGAATGTTAATTTCCATGTAAAATTTGTGCTGGTGGAGATCAAAGTTAATCCCAAGGCTCAGATTAGGGCAAGGTAAGAGGGTAACAGAACAATGTTGCATTGTTGATGGAATATTTTGTTTTTGTTTTGTATGTATCATGTTTGAGTGTTGATTACTGGCTTGGTTTAGATTAGATTAAAAGCTTAGTTGTTTGATGTGTGGAATTCCTTAATCACATTCAGCTATTTTCTGCTTTACTTGTAAAGAATTCCAAGAAACATTTGTGATGAAATTGCAGTAGAATCTTTGTATCTGATGTATTGAATATTTTTTAGCATATGGAGAGCAAGGCATTGGTGACCTCATCCCAGGAGGATCTACATTAGTTTTTGATGTTCAAATGATGGACATAACCGACATCCCTGAGGAGGAAAAACGTGCCGGACAGCCCAGCAGTGAGGAGATCAACCCAGATGACATTAGCCAGCTTTCACAGGAAGAACTCTTTGCTCAGATCGATGTTGATGGAGACAAGAAAATTGATGTTGATGAAATGGCAAAGCATATAAAAAAGCACGAAGGACAACAGCTTGGAGAAGATATCGATGCTTACACTATGGCTGGTGAAATCTTTCAAGAAGATGACAAGAACAAGGATGGTGTGATTACACTAGATGAATTTGTGTATGCTGACCCCTCACCTGCACACGAAGAACTTTAGGTGCTACAATTTACTTTTCTATATATTTCTGTATTATCATTTGATATTAAAAGGGAATTTTAATTGTATTTGAGAAATTGAAATCAGATAATGCTATGTTGCAAATATAATTTTCAGACTCCATTTTTCTTGGTTGGTACACCCTGGTTGAAAGCTACTACAGACGAAATAGAAACTTTTCAAAAATAAATAATTTTATCACCGCTGGGGAATCCCACAAATTTGTGAACCGTTTACAGTCTTTGCATGATTGAAAGCAGAGGTCCATTTCTGTTTTAAAACTTGCGATTGAAACATTAATTAGCTATTGTAAATGACGGAATTAGTGCCCTCTGCCAATTAGCCCCCCCCCCCTGCCGAGTAAGCGCTGCAGGATAATGGCAATCTTTTGCAATCAGCGCCCATATGTTTTTCATAAAATATTCTACAAGAAATATGACCAACCAGGGTCCCCCATCAGAACTGGAACAAACTGGAAATAAATTTTCTCCCTTGCATGGTGTGTTCAAAATTTAAAGTGCGCCAATTTCGTGATTTACGGTAGACCCATCTCGAAGCACATTATTGCTTGGATAAACACAAAATATTTTGCACAAATAAAACAGCACTTTGTGAACGCTCTCTTCAAAGAATTATTGGTCGTGGTTGGCATCACGTGGTTGATGTCAAACAAAGCAAGATACTGATTAGGAGCACCCACATGGTTTCATTTGCTTTGAGACCATTTGTCATTGTGTAAACATCATCAACTGAGCATAAAGCACACATAATGGATAACATTAAACCAGGGTAATACGAGCCGATTATCTCATTATCCGCCGCAAGAGTGGAATTTAATTTTCGATTTTAATAACCTTGAAAGAAACCAAAAAATACTTGGCTATGCGTGGCGGTTGGTTTCGGTGATTAACTGAAGATGAGGTTGTATAAACTCTGAGAAAGAGGTTCAAAGTCATCTTAGTTACGCAGTGATAGGCTTGTTAATACATTGCTAATACGGTGATCATTGCAGTGAATGCATATAACAAGCAATAAAAATCATGTTTTTTATAAGAAAATACTTGAATATAGGGCTACTTCGGGTGTGGAGAAAATCGGAAAAAGTTATAACAGTTTAGTAAGAAGTGTTTTAAATCAAACGGAATTGCATTGATAATTCGAGTGTTGGTGTGAGGATGTGTGGTGTCAGTCATTGTTTGCGTCATTATGGTGTACTGCATTAGGTCAGGTTACATATACGATGACCATTGGAAATAATTTTGACAGTAGATATTTAAAAATAATCGCATTCTTGGGATTTGACGCGCGAATAAATGATAACGTGAAATTGCCAATAATCCTCCTTGATAACCCAAGTTACGCACACGTCAGATTTGTAATTCTGTATTTTGAAAAATACAAGTTTCACTTCCTCAATAACAGAAAGCCCAACATTTTATTCTTTAATTTAACGACAACTGCGCTGCGCGTGTTCTATCACCATCAAAGGAAATGAAGTTAGAACGCAACCTCATTTAATAATGGAATCTTTTTTAATTTCTATTGATCAACGCGAAACAATACAATAGTTGTAAATTATTAACAGGGACGCCATATAAGGCAGAAATTACTTTCCCACGAACATGGCACATGGCGTCCATTTTCCCACGCTTGTCATTGGCTTGGCTCGTGAGTATTTTGTCATTAGGAGCAAGGAAGAGGGAACATATATATATATACGGGCCTAAACCGAAAGTGAGCTACACGCAATTGATAATAAATGAAGTTAGGTTTCTTCAACTTTGATATGCGCGCATAAAGTTTCGTCGTGTGTATGGGCCTTCGCGCAACAAAGTGAAGTGTATGATAATATATTGCGGAAGCACATGTGCTTCTGCCTTTCGAATTGTGATTAACGCTTTTATCATGTGTGCTTGAAAGACCTACATTGTTCAGTGACATTTCCATGTGAATGGGAATGCGTTGCAGAGCATGCTATATGACAAGAGACTGAAAGACTTTCATTGTTTTCGACGAGTTAAGTTGCGACCTTTAATTTCTATTTTCTCAGTCAACGCACACCTTTGAAGAACATGAATTTTTCGTCATATGCTTAGACAGAGAGGTTTGGCAGGTAGTTTTTAGTGCGATATGATTTCTTCGAAATTCGGCCACCACCATTTCTAAATTTCCATTAGAAATTTACGATTTTACATAAACTGTTGCGACGTCAAATAAACTGTTGAACACTATCGCCACGGTTCTTGAGTCGCTGTTCAACGTTTTCCACGCCTTTTTGCACAATATCGCATTACACAAGGAACAAGATCAAGTCATTTCATTCGACAGCATGAAAAAGCATTTGCCCTGTCGGGTTGTATACACACCACCACAATCGTAGTAATGTTGAGTTTTGGCAAAGGAACGTAGCAGTTGGTTATCTTGTTGTTTCAACACAAATAATTAAGATATCATTTGTTTGTGCATCAACTGGATATATATAAATATATATATATATAAATATACGTATACATATATATGTAGCTATAACTAACAAAATTTGTAATGATAAGAAATGAGTAAAGTGCTGCGACAGGCCTGTTGATCGTGGGGGAATTTCATATACGATAACAGAAGGTTTTGACAGACAACACGTTGCTTCAGACAGCACTCGCGACACTTGTCCGCAGTTTCATGTCAACAACACAGCAGATAATTCTTCATTCGTGATGGCAAACCAGTCTGCCTTTACTTCGGCCATCGTACACAATAATGCAGCTTCAGATATCGCAGCAAGGATGCACGTTCGTGGCAATCCCCATGTTGATGTTATGGCTGCTAGAGGAATGTTAGCTGAGCATGGAGCTTCTTTTGTGCCTGTCTCAAAACGACCACGTATTACTACTTTGAACGATAAAGTTCACTCTTCTTCAGATAATACTGGTATTGCTCACTCCGCAATCGTTCGTTATCCCTCGGAAGGTGAGACTAAATTTACACAAATTTACGGTTCGTTTTTAATTTTACAATCTAGTCCCCTCCACGGGTTTTGATGAATTCTAAAATCAAATGCAGTTAAATTAATAACATGTCGAGGAGAAATGTTTTAGAGTAAGTCGACCTTATTCATTTCATTAAATAAGCATGGTTTGGACTTTGTTTTTCGACTTCCCAAAGTTTAAAGACAATTTCTCATGAAAACACAATTTTGTGTTGTAATAAGATCAACTTTGTTTTTAAATGGCAACATATTGGGCCTAAAATAGTGGTTTTCTCACGGTAGGCTTGTGTTTTTCCCACGCGAAGAGGCCATCATCTCGTGCAATATACCTGTCAATTTTTGCCCTTTCCGTTTGCTCAGACAGGCCTTGTTGTTTATTGCACAGCTTTTTCGCGAAAACTGTAGCATGAGTCTCGGTTTAAGCTTTCAACATTTATTAATTTCATGTGTTATCGGTGAATATTCGTAATGGGATAATTTCGCAGGCTTGGGCATTGAAGGACACATTTTCCCATGCGATCAAAACATATACCGTACGAATAAAGTTATTCAGATTTCAAATTGTCATCGATTTGTACACTTTATCCCGATTATTACACCGAAGTAATACTAAAATTTGCAACAGATTTTCCGTTGTATTTTTTACTTTTGAAATCGAATATCCTAATTTCAGTCAGCCATAAAATTCATGTAAAGAAGAGTCTTTAATACAGCTTCTTTGTTACTTCCATTATTTATCATTTCTATAATTTATTGTTTCTTTTGTTTTAGCCTATCCAGTGTTGTTTCCTCATAACATGTGCAATCTTTTCAAACCAATTATTGCAAATATTGCAATGTGTGGTCAATCTATTTTACCATAATTATTTAGGAAAAGAGCATTCAATTTGTTTATATATTCTACATATAAAATTATATTTGTTGATGTCTTTTATTTTATGATATTCATATTGATGTCTATTTAAGTCTTACTTTTCTGTTCTAGGATCAGATTTAAATTATCGAGATGCACTGCTGCTGCCTGGGAAAGGCAACCCAGAGACAATGCTTGAGGCAAGGAACGATTCGCAAAGAATCCATTACTCCGCTTTTCGTAACCCCACCGATCAGGGACAGATATCGCCCCCAATCCAAACGTCCCCATCTTACGGAGATGGTGAAAGAAACAACAACACTAATAGGTATATGCTATATATCTACCTATTTTTTAAAGGCATTGTTTTATGATGATTGCCTTATTACCCACATATAACTTCAAACCCCAAGTATCCAGGTATGTTATTGAAACTGCAACACTTTCAGGGTTATCATGTATGCTATGTTGCACCTTGAGTACATGCTCCTTCCCCACCCACTTTTCTGTTAATTGCAAAGCATCTCCTTTAAGTAAAAATACCCATTTGCCCATTTGAGAGTAAACATGAGCTGTGCATCCCCACCCTAGACTCATTACATTACGTCCCAGTGCCTCGCTCACAAATCGCTCAACACAAGGCACAGGGACTCCCTCAACCGAGCGAGCAAAAAGAGTGAGACACAGGGACACAATGTAGTGAATCTACCCCCCCCCACTTTTTGGTATTTTCCTATGCTCCTGTCCAGACCCCTGTATCCAATAATGCTTAGCATCATCTTTGCGATGTTTTTCTCGCATTTTTACTTCAAATCGGAGTATTTATCATCAACAGTCACTGATCCAATGCACTGTATGCACATCTTTGCTTTATTCTGTGTTTCCCATCAACGTAATGCGGTTTTGGGACACGTGCAATTAATATTTGCATCTTCACACAGCCGTGTAGTAATCTGTTAAACTTTACCCCAAGCATTCAATGCTTGCTGTAGTCTTGCTTGCATCCAATGTATCTACCGTAAATCCTTTGCAAAAACGAATTTTAGCTGGATGGTTTTTCCATATTAAGCAAAATTAAAGATATACGATGCAGCCAATCAATAAAGTTATTGGTTTAAACTTGCGGCTACTTGCAATCACTATACAATCACTAAAAAACTTCAATGTTTGCAAACTTGGGCCCAATATCAGTGCAAATGATGATCAGTATGGGGGCTTGTTCGGAGGTGGGGGCTTATTCAAGGATTTACGATGTGGCCCTTTAAGTTCGCTTGGAGATAATACTGTGTCATTTTCATTCAGTGGATGTTGTATTCTGTTGTAACCAAGCTGTAAATCATTGTTACTTCTCCATACATCATGCAGAAAATGACGTGGATAAGTGATATCTGCGGGTGTGAAGAAGTGACCCTGACAAACCATGTGTTTGTGATCCCGTGTTTCAGTTTATTGTAAATCGTTTATTTTTAATCGTGTCTGCATGTCGTTGGTTTGAAGGTACGAGAACTCTGATAGCTGTTACCACAGTCAGTATCATCAACAACGTCTCACGAAAGAAGCCATGCAGAGGTATCTGAAAGAGAAGGATCACCAGACCGTTGTCATTCTTCACTCAAAAGTTGCGCAGAAGTCTTACGGAAATGAAAAAAGGTAACTATTGTGTCTATTGCTATGATTTGCTGGCCCCAGTCTTCTTGAGCGTATCCTTTTGGCGGGAAGGCACGAACGATATGTGTGTCGCCAGAAATTTTTAATTAACTTCACGCAGATAATCTGGAAGAATCGATTAAATTAGTGTTTACTTGCATTAGAGTCTTTTATCTTGAGGAAGATGGACTGTCTAAATAGATTCAGCTCACTTTTATACGTGACTGGCTGTTTATTAAATACAGTAAAGTCCTTGAGTCCTAAGGTTGATATTTTTGCTCAAAACAATAGAAGAAGCAGTGGCGTATTGTGGTTATTAAGCACTGAGCTGGACGTGCAAAGTTTCCAGGTTCTTGTGTTTTCAGTTTTTTGCTCTCCGTCTTTCTCCTAAACAATCATCGAATGCTACCAGAACGAGACCAAACATTTGTAATGGGCGCAGTTTTTGTTGTTATTTCTGCGTGCTGCTTTTTCGTAGGTTTTTCTGCCCACCCCCATGTCTGTACCTGTTTGGCAAAGGCTGGCAAAAGAAGCAACGACACATCGACCGAGATGGTGAATCTGAATACGACATCTGGCCTTATGCTTTTATTGGCATCGGCAACAGTGAACAGGACGTCCAACAGCTTACATTCGAAGATAAGGTAATGTTACCATTATTGTTACGATTATTGTTGCCATTTCTTGTGCTCCATGCTATATGAAAACGGAATGTCTATAAGAGGAACTAGACTGCATTGCGTACCTGTGCTTCGCTCGACTTTGGCTCGGTTCTGTGCACTGATCTAAAACAAAAGATCAGTGGTTCTGTGAAACGAATGCACAAGGGACACAGGACGCAATGTGTTGAATCTCATAAAGAACACTTTCCAGTGAACTTGTTCTGCTTTGATTGCCATCAGAGGGAGGGATATTTCTTGAAGATTGTTTTTAAAGCAGTGTATACAGCTAATACAGGACTACGGGATTAGTATTGAAGGCCTCTTGTCAGCGAGCACATCTGATTGCAAGATAAACCGGAGACTAAGGAAGCAGCTTGTTGTAATATTCGCCCAACTCGCCCAGCTTGTTAACTTGCCGACAAATAGTTTGCATTGTCGATGAAGAAGGGTTATTCTGCATGCCTGCATTATATACAGGCATGCAGAATACGTACAGGGTGTCAGCAAGTAGAAATGTGTCCATTGCTTCCACTATGCTGTGTAAGATGAAAATTAAATGATGGTGAATGTAAATACTTGAATGTCACACGTGAAATTTTGAAATACTTGGCATTGAAGCCATTCAACCTTTTCTGATTCTTTATGTCGTCGACAAGGGGCGACTCTGGTCTCTTGTTCCTATATGCTAATTCCCTTGATAAGTTATGTTGATCTTACCTTTGTCACAAAACACAAAACATTTGATCTTATAGGGATTTTGCACCGCCAAGACTCTATTTATATCGGATTCTGATAAAAGAAAGCATTTTCTTCTCACTTGCAAGGTGGGTATACGCTAAACAAAGACTCAACGTTATTTACTTCTAATACTTTAGAAGTAAACAACGTTGTTTACTTATTTACGTATCGTTCTTTATCGTCCACGCTGTTTATGATAAGTCAGTCTTAGCGCAGTCGCATTTCAGCTCGTAAAATGGATGTGCAGTTTGTCTTCGTTTTCATGCGGAGGCGCTTCTTCGCGCTTGACATTCGGGAAATTGCTCGGAATTAGTTATTAAATACAACTTAGATTTGCAAATGGAAATTTTTCCATTCCCAGGACTTTTTTGAACGAATTTTGAAAAATTAAAAAGCCCCAATAGATTAAAAAATGTAAGAGTATAGCCCTAATGGAACACAAAATTATGCCATGCTACCAAGTCTCGCTTTCATGTTATGTTACAGCTGTCTTCTTCTCGTTTTCATATGCTAGCATGTTGCATGCTTCAGTGTCTACCTCGAATCTAATTTACAATCAGAAGTTCTTTCATTCAACCAACCCTTGAGGAGTAGCAGGAGTAGCAGAGGAGTAGCAGGTGTTTGGAAGTGCTCACCACGTTGCAAAGTAAACCATAATGGTGTCATTGGTTATGTCTATAATGTTACAATTACGTTCGTATATGAGCGACATAAATTCTGGTTCCTTGTTTTGTATGTATCCACCCCTTACCGTAGGCTTCAAACTCTACGAACTGCTAAATCATGACGAGATATTTTGATTAATTAACTTCAATGGCTATGTGCTGTACAGAATCAATTATTGTTGATGAAAACAGCAATTGATTGATCGATCACAGCTTCATCACGGTCACCAATGCTGCGCGTAAAGTGTAGCGTTACACGACAAAGACAAAAGTCATTGACTGCGATTGACAATAAGACTCAGTTCACTTCCTCCCTCCCTTTTACATAAACATGTATACACGTGCTCCGTTGCAGCTGTCTCCCAATTGAGGTCGAGTGTGTGCTGTTTGTAATCGTGTGCACCTGCTTCTCATTCGCAGCACATGTTTTACGGTTCGATTGTAGGTGGGTGTTATCTCAGTTTGGCGCGAGCAATTTCCTCCCCTCTTACGTCAGACCAACAGATTTCTCATATTATTTCCACTGGACGTGTTCTTCATAAAGCCGCCTTCAAAGGCCCGAACGCTGCTGACTTTTTGACTTTATTCAAACATCCTCTCTTACAACAACTGTTCTTTTTTATTTCGCAATGATCTTCATTCGACTCTTGTTATCTCGAACTGCGAAGGGAAATGACGATTCGTTCAACATCTCGGGAGCTAAGCTAGAGATATCCGAAGTAATTAGTATTGCTTTTTTCGTGATGGGACGATTTGTTCGAGATATTCGAGGCAGCGAAAATCAAGTTGGAAATCATTTTATCATTATCACCATTACCATTGTCAATCGTCCATCTCGAACTCGGTTATCTCGAACAGATTCCAATTTCCCCTCGTTCTCTAGTTGGGTGAATTTAGTTCGGATATCTCGAACTCCCGTCATGTCGAACAAATCCCCATGCGAGTTCGAGATAGCGAGAGTCGACTGTAGTTGCATGCTAGATGTGTAGTTGTTGTAGTGTTGTCTTCATCATAGTCACATCTTCTATTAAAATCAGTCATTTATCATAATTATCATCGTTTTAGTTATAAACACAATACACACTTCCGTTAATCTTTATACCGAGGTTCAAATTTGCCAAATGACAATGGAAGTTTAAGAATAACAACAAAAAATATCGAGGCCAAGCAAGGTTAAGATAGTCGGATAAAAAAAGCGCGTGGTTATATCTTGGCCGAATCAAACAGGTTTTCTCAGTTCTATGATATTTAGCTAAACTAGATTTGGTAACATGTGCACAGTACTATTGTTCATTGCAGTAACAGGCAGTTTATACATGACAGTAACAGAATGTATGGCATTGAAATCCAATTGTTTTCGACTGAATTCTGACATGTTGTTGTTGTTGTTTTATTCTTTCAGCTGTTGTACGCCAGCGGAAAATCGGTTGGGCTCTTCAACTCGAAGAGAATCAAGGTACTTGCATTCTGTTATTTTCCCATATTGTTTTGCGCAGAAATATAAACCTGGATTGTTTCTGACCTGCCGATTCTTATTTGTGAGCTCTTACCGTGTTATGCATATGCATAGCATATCATATTTAGCAAAACAGACGTCTTGTTCTCATGGGCCGAAGCACAACACACAAACATAACAGCAACATTAATCACCGTTTGAGAACTATGATACAGTGTTACTACAGTCGACTCTCGCTATCTCGAACTAGGAGGGGAAGTGAAAATTTGTGCGACATGGCGGGAGTTCGAGACATCCAAACTAATTTCACCCTATAGGAAAACGAGTGGAAATGGGAATTTGTTCAAGATAGCTAGTTGTTCGAGATAACCGAGTTCGAGATAGCGAGATTCGACTGTACTACTTCTAATGTTATTATTATTACCAACGTGCAGTAATCTACACACTTTTTAAATAGGAAAGAATATACTAAATTCTTTCCTGGGCCTCAAGGTTTTACATTGTTATTCCTGAATTTCTATTGCTGCTTAGACAATTTTAGTCTCACATCCACATTAGCCTCATATCCACTTTAGCCTCGTGTTGTTACAGTTTGTATACTTATAAAAAGTGTGTAGCGGAGGGCCGAGAACTCCATGGACTGCAATAGCACAGTGACTGTGAGAAACAACAAACTATATCACTAATACTATAGCTACAAACACACTGAGCGAAAGCAACGTTAAAGTTGCTTTATGAACACTGAACCGTATGAATTGTAAGATTCATTAAGGTCCACTGCGCCTCTGCTAATATCAGACTACCTTTGACTATCTTGGACTTTGAAGGGAAGCGAACATTTGAAAGTGCGAGATATCCAAAACAGCATTGCTTTTACGAGGGGAAATAAGGATGTTTGTGAAGTAGCAAGATGTTGGACATGAGCGGTAGTTAAAGTTGAGAGAATCAACTGTACCACCAATACACTACAATGACTCTTTTTGCTACCACTAATTGCTATTGTAGGGCACTGTGACCCTGGCAGTGAATAGGATTCAAGGCAATCGCATTTGTAATTGTCTTTTCCTATCCAAAGTACACGAAGTCTGACGCAAATCTGTTTTAAGTGCACGTGCTCGTGCTAAAACTCCATTCTACCAGCAGGGGCTCTTGAATAATTATCTGAACATTTTGTGTATGCAAAATTCACAGTTGTTCAAATTGCAGACTAATTTGCTCGCCGTTTCGAGCTATATCTTATCCCACGTTGCCCATCCTGCGTGCAGACTTTACGTGAAACTGTGCAGGAGTAGACTGAAGGAAACTGCAGTTTCCTTTGAAACTTTTTGTAGTCTTCTCCTACGCAGTTTCCTGTAAAGTCTGCTCGCAAGCTAATGTTATATTACATATCACGATATATACGTGTGTATATATCGTGATATATAACGCGTTGTATCCTTGGTTGAGTTTATAGGTCTATCATTTCTATTTATCGTCCATCTGCAGGTCATATCCAAGCCTTCAAAGAAGAAACAATCGTTCAAGAATACAGAATGTAAGACACAAGATTTTGAGACTTTTCTGCACTTAGGATAGAACTCTCAGTGACCCAGCCTTATTTGTAGTATAGTTGACCGAATAATGAAGATGTGATATCCCAAACGCCTCTAAGCATCATAAATGTATTTCTGCCATTCTTTATGTCATGGACGCGACAATCGTGCTTTGAATACAGTCGACTCTCGCTGTCTCGAACTCGCACGGGAAATGAAAATCTGCTCGACATAGCGGGGAGTTCGAGATATCCGAGTTAAATTCACCCAGCTAGAGAAGCAGGGGAAGTGGGAATTTGTTCGAAATAGCGAGTTGTTCGAGACAACCGAGTTCGAGATACATTTGCTAGTATGGGACACTTGTGCCTGCGTATGCTGAGATTACATCTGCAACTGAGCTGCTTACTGTTAGCCCTATCAACACTTAGAAGTAGCTACATGCTCTGTAAGCTAACGTTTGAGCAATTTCGTTGCAGTGTGCATATCGTCTGGTACAACGGTTGCGTTATTCAACCGACTTCGATCGCAGACTGTCAGTACGAGGTATTTACATGTCGAAGAAGAAAATTTCAAAGCAAGCAGTCAGCAATGGGGAGCTTTTACCATTCACCTACGTAAGTAATATCTGCCCGTTGCGTTATCTTAGAGCTGCTACCCATGTCAGTGCACCAGCAAACACATAGCTATGTATAGTATTCGAAGTAGTAATTGCAGTTAGTAGTGGCATGCTTTTTGGCCTTACAATGATATCTGAGATTGCTATGCTTCAGGTAGTGTTATCTACAGTAGGAGACAAAGTCAGTGGGACGCTTGTAAAATTACGAAAGGGAGGCTACAAACCTACAAACTCCTTTTTAGTGGGCTTAGTCCCCCCCATTCCCCCTAAAGCAATGTTGCTCTTTCAATCAGACCATTTTGATCATTTGTGATCATCATACAAAATGAATTTTGTCGGTATTGAATAAGACTGTCTCTTGAGACAGCATTGTTTGGGGGGCAGGTTGGGTTTGAAGGATCCGTGAAAAGTACTGTTGTCCTTTATTGTAGTATAACGTTAGTTTTAGCTGTTGTGTCTACATAGTCAAGCATGTCTGGATCAATTACGTTTGTCCATAATATGGGTATTGTCTAATTCTAGTGGATGACGATGAAAAGGAAAGCGAAGAATTCACTGTCAAAGAAGGATTCATCCATTACGGACAGACTGTAAAACTCGTCTGTTCCAACACTGGCCTAGCTCTACCAAGACTCGTAAGTACTGCTTGTATCGTTGCTTGTCTTTCCATGCGATGTCCCATGTATCTGGTCACATGACATGTTGTTGTTGTTGTTTTATTTTATTATTATTGTTGTTGTTGTTGTATGCGATGTGTGTTTCGGTGTTTGATGTGCTCGCTCGTGTTTTTTAACATCGTCCCCTCAGAGTGTTGAGCTGTTGTTTCACCGCATGGCCTAATTTTGTGTGTGGCTTGAAAGCGGATAATGTGCCATTGAGAATAGCCTGCTCGACTGCACCACCTTTGCAATCTCACGTATTTCAAATTCGCCATTCTTTTTTTAGATAATACGCAAAGTCGATAAACAGATGACTGTTTTAGATGCAGATGACCCTGTATCACAGTTACATAAGGTACTTCATCACACTCTTCACTATTCTGCTTATCCATATCTTGAAGGTAGATAGCGATTAAGAACTTCACATAAATGTTTTTCTTCTTTGAAGGTTGCATTTTACATGAAAGACACGGATAGAATGTATTTGTGTCTTTCCCAAGAGAGAATCATTCAATTTCAGGTGAGCACCTTCCAGCATTAGCAGATCTTGCACTGATCACAGTTTTATGCAAAATGTACGCATTTTTTAAGGACGTGCTTTATAAAGAGATAGTACTCGCCTCTTCAAAGGGTTCAGAAAAATTCACAGCACTGAAAATTCAGTACTGAATCTGTGAACCTAATACTGAAAATTTCGATGAGAATTTGGTGTACAAGCACAAAATACGAAATGTTGTGACTATGGGAAATACGAAATCTTTTGACCGTTGATGTCAACGATGCTATTATGCCCCAACATTTCACCTCCGTCAATGCGCATGCTCAGTACAAGTTTTAGTACTGAAGTTGAGAAATTGCTAAGATAGTTTGATTACTGGTTTGAAAATAGCTTTCTTATAAGCAAAAACATGTATCTGGCTTTCTGAAGAAATTCCTTTTATCGTTTAGTCTGTCTAGTTTGAGTATCAGACAATCTAATGTGCGGTCAATGCATAATCTAGTATAGCAAGGCTCTGTATAAGAGGCATCAGTCATTCATTTTCTCTAATGTGTTTGCTGTGTATTTGCAGGCATCGCCTTGTCCGAAGGACTCGAATCGAGAGATGATCAACGATGGAGCATCTTGGACAATAATCAGCACAGGTGAATGACTATGCACACAATGCAATGCAATCATATCTCTTTTCATTTTTGCATTGCCTAAATCTCTTGAGCACTATTTGATAAGCTAAACGTTCTCCACCACCACCCTTGTTTTTTCTCAGTATGTTGCATGTAATAGCGATTCAGATCCATGACATATATTGCTTTGGCTATAATATTATTTGCTTGTCTTGCAGATAAAGCAGAATATACTTTCTGTGAAGGTATGGGACCCGTACCAACATCTGTAACTCCTGTTCCACAAGTTACTTGTCTTCAGGTGCGTCACACTTTAATCATATTCACGTGTTTTCGGCCGTTTCATAGCTTTCTGTTTGCTTTGTCCAACATTCTGAATTACTGCTTAATATTGTTTTGAATTATGTGGGATTTTATTTTGATTCGTTTTTTAGTTGAATGGAGGTGGGGATGTGGCCATGGTGGAATTGAAGGGCGAAAATTTCACTCCAAATTTAAAGGTTTGGTTTGGTGACGTCGAAGCCGAAACCATGTACAGGTAAGCTTTCTGCACTTGGCTCGTTGTAATGTTTTGAAGCCATTGTTTTCCAAGAAGTATCCAACTTATTTGTCTTCTGCCAGACATCGGGGGCTCGTAAGACCTTTCCCAGAGCAAATTGGTCTTTTCCAATGCATTCCTAAGGCACGACGTACTGGTCTCTTTCAAAGACATTTACAAGCGACCATGTTCTCACAACGTTATCAGAGGACAGGTTTTCCAAGGACTCTGATATCCCTTTGCATCGGTCTTCCCATAGCATTTATCTCCTTGGCAACTGTATTTCTTAGTACCCTGTTGTGCGCAAGGGCATCTGTTTCTCCTTACGCTTTTTGGGTTTTTCTGGATCTTGCATCAATCTATATCAATGTGACATCATTAGTAACAAAGTTGCCCTTGGGCCTTCATCTCCTGTTCTCATTTTCTGCTGTTTTTGTTTTTACAGGTGTGAGGACAGCATGTTCTGTGTTGTTCCGGATATCTCTGCATTCCGCGATGGATGGAAATTCGTCCGGTCGCCAACCCAAGTGCCAGTCTCGTTAGTTCGCTGCGACGGGGTCATTTATCCAACCGGACTCACATTTACTTACACGCCCGAACCCGGTGAGAGACCGGCTAGTAGTGAACTCGTTAGTGGCCTAGTTCGGACTAGTAATTCCTCAGAAATCGCATAGCACAATCTACGATGGCCACTCAATAGCCGCCTGTTCGTTATTAAGCGCCCCCTCTAATGCAGTGTTTGCTATCAATGGAATTACTGTTAACGCCTCTCTTTGCAATAGACGCCCATTGTGAAATAAGCGCTTACTCCACAAGTGAATCCAATGCTATCCAAGATATCATTCGAATGCTTTCATTTATGCGCCGAGAGGCGTTCGTTGAGGCGTTTATTTATAGAGGTCTCGTAAATATGTAAATTCGTAGTGTATTTGTCTGTATATAAAACGGTGATTTTTAGATATTTGCATTTCTGCTTTGACGAGCACGTTGCATGTAAGTAAACTTTCCTGATCATCCACTGCGTTATTGCCACATCTTATGTGGAAAATATTCAAGTACATATATATATGAATATATATGTGTATATATAAAGCTGAAGTTCGTCTTAAATTTCTTTATTAACGCTTAATCATTTTTTGTCATGGTGGGTTGGACAGCACCCTGTATACAATTGATGATATGAATGGTAAGAATGATAATTAATCGGGAAATGGATACGATTTTCTCTCTTCAAGTTACCGTCTTAACATGGCTGTGATGTTCATAATCGCTTCCTTGCAACTTGGTCTTTGTCGCAAGTTTTTTCAGAAGTACACTATAAAAGTGGGCGGAAAAGTCAACTGCGTCGGGTCACACCGCTCGCCGACACACCTGTGCACACACCCCTTTTGCGGTGTGTCATGGAAACTCATTTTTTAAATGTCGAAAAGAACATATTTATAATGTTTGTTCAGTTTCCTTCAGCAAAAGAATGCTTTAAAGCACATTGACACGGTAAGATGTAAACATAGTTATTGAATATTACATTCAAGTTAATACCCGACTATGTAAATGCAGGTATAGTTTTGAAGGGGTGTGTACTTTATTCTACCAACATATTGGAATTAGGCCACAAGAGGCAAGGCCCTTGGTTGTATAAAAACTTGGGGCGTATTGCCTTCCAAAAATTGAGTTATCTTAACATAGACGTTTATTTTAATATGTTCATTTTATCAGAAAGTTTATTGTTGTTGTGGAAAGTTTAGTTTAGTGGTTTTAATTCCTCGAGAAAAACTCACAAAAAATATTTCAATTATTACCCCTGAAATATCATGCAAAAATTATTTCTTAAAGTGAAAAATAAACCTGATACAGGTATTAGACAATTTGTGGATTGGCATCTAAAATAAAATGCCCGTAAGTAACTAATTTCTAAAATTTTATGAATTATCTTGGTAGTTGATACAAAATGATAACAAGTTTACTGCAATCAATTTCTGTTCACCCAAAAATCGATGACCAGTTTTCAAAACATTATCTACTGTCTATTTGTTAAATATACTTATTTCAAAGTTTTCCAATTTTTTTTCCAAATTGACTGAATCAGTGGCGAAATCGCGACTGGGATCTCATTACAGTCTTGTGACGTCATCATTCGTAACTCAGCACTGGAGTTGTGAAGCTTGGACCAGCACGCAGTCGCAGAGGGCATTTTCCACACCCGTTAGTACGGCTGTGGTTGTTCACAGCAGAACACTGTGCTTCAGATTGCTCCACGACAACATGGCCAAGTGTTTGCATCCGCCATATTTGATTTGAATTCTCAATAATCACGTGCTGATGGATAATGGCTGATCTTATCACTAGATAGTAGTATCTGCCTGTTGATGTTACTAATAAAAAAATGCAGTGTCTTGTTTGTGCGCACGCGTAGTTCGCAATCCTTCACACGTTACTTTCCTTCTTGAGCAGTTCGTCCAGTTCCTTTTCATCGAGAACGAGGGGAAAGTGGGAGGATGAACAGAAGAGCATTTTCTCATCTCTCTGTTCCTTTCGTTGCTTTGCAATGGCTGCGCTTGGCATCATCTTAATGTGTAGATCATCAGTCCACACAGCGTAGGTTTCGTTAGCCTTCCCAGCAGTTGATGATGGTGCAATGTGCAGTGATTCATTTGATTGACTTTTGCTCGACTGAGGAGTCGTGTCTGTGATGATTCCCGAATCGCTTTGGAAATCAGATCTTCTTTTATTCTTTTTTTGCTCCTCCTCAGTTTTGCCGGCTTCCAAGTCATCGCAGCCGTCGTCTGTGGGTGCCAGGAGATGAAGGGGTTTTTCAAGCCCTTCCTTGATCTTGAATATTGGCACCAGGAACATGACGCAGGCAGCCAGCGCGGCTGTGCCACCAGAAAAGAAGAAGGCCAAGTCATAGGCACCAGTTAGGTCGTACAGCAATCCTACCAAAAAGCAATTTAATAATATATATCAAAGCTATAGAAGGACGCGCTAAGCTATGTCGAGATCCACAATTGCTTATTCCGAGTTTTACACAGGGGAACCAGTGAACAAAATGAGTGTTTGCTCTATGCAAAGTCTACCCCCCAGCGCGGCGAAGTATTATAAAAATGCTCGAATTACAGGTTCGACTTTGTTTTAGCGGTTTGTTGTTTTGAAAGGGTTGATTGGTTGTTGGTTCTTCAGTGACCCTTGAAGGGACAGATAATTTCGTTTGAATCCGATAAAGTTTGAACTGTATACAGTGTTGAAAGCTAAATTGCTCTGTATTAAATACAGAACAGTTTAACAACATAAACACGGTTGAAATTTAATGTATTTCTAATATGTTATGTTGTCATCATCCCAGCCCAGTGTGTGCAAGGTTAAGCTTTGAATATTAAACGTCGCAGTTTCTATTTTCTTTTCATCAGATGGCTGCACTGAGCTTAATGCATTGGACATTCCTCCTGAATCAAATGGGAGACTGCGCCGCCTAGTGAACAACGCCTAGTGACAGGGTCTCAAAATAGCAGCAAACAAACATGAAATGTTGCAGTGAAACAAGATCCGTTTTTCATGGGTAGTTCTAATCGCTGGACCCCACGACTCGGGGACTCTCGGACGCGCGACTATACGACCTAGGGAAATACGACCCATGCCTTTAAAACTGCCAAATTTGCATTATTTTCACTGTAATTATTGTAGCGAAGTCAAAGACATTGTTTTGAAGTATGAAACGCAGTTTGGTGAGCATAGGAACAGAAATAAGTGCTTTTCGAGCAAGCAATTTTGTCGCAAAAAGCACGCTGTCGTTGCAAATCACTGAGGTTTTCGTATCGTAAGCAAGGAAACTGTGGTGGCAGTAATCGAATTCCTGTGGAGCCACGACATTGACATTTGCACCGTAATCAAAATTCCACCCTTTTCAGAAGCGTTGCGCAATCTGAAACCACCGGTAGTAAGACAGAACAACTTTAAAGCATTTCATATAAACGCAGAAAGACTATTCTGCTATTGTAACGTCTGTGTTTGTTATCATCCATCAAATATAGCAACAAAATGTGAATATATCACAACATAACAACAGCTAAAGCAACGAAGCATGGAAACCTTATCAACGTCATCATGCTCGTCACTATGTCATGATCATTTTTATTATTATTGCACCCTGCACAGTGCACCCTGCACTGCGCAGGTATATTGAGTTTTTTACCGCTAGAAAACACTTGCAAAGTATTCTATGGGATGCAAAAGGGCCTTAGTTACCCGAGGTTCGAGTTACTCCTGGCCCGACTTATCATGATTTTGCTGTTTTTATGAATATTATTTCTTTTGGAGTTTACCTCATTTATCTTTATCAAGTAAGAACACATTCCACCAAAATATTCACAATACACAACTACTCAGATCTACTTCTTGATAAATGCAGACATACGAAATCCAAGCACGTTTTATTCTAAATACAAACTATATCGGCAACATGAACAAGAGAAGTATAACTAGAACTGGAAGCTGCAAGTTATATAAAGAGTTACAAATAGTTAACCTTCTAATCTGCAATGGTTTCTAAAATGTAAATATTTCTAACTGAAAACTAAACAATGTCTGGGTCAAATAGATCATTCGAGTCACTCCCTTACTTCCATTCAAAGTCACCACCTCGTTCTCAATCTGTCTCTTTTTCGTGTCAAACACGCCACGATGGAATGTCAAGCATGCTGGCAGTGGTTCTTTCTAAAAGGGGGAACGGCAATTACAGGAATGATGATGATGATGATACTGATGATGACTGCGTAAAGCCTGATACGCCAGATTAAGATAGCCTGCCTTTCGCATGTCATTAACATACCAAAGGGAGGGAATATATGAACTTTCCTTGTTGATGAGCGTCAAAGCAGATCACGCGATGAAAAACTTCTGTGCATAATTAATTCAAGTTAATATATTTTATATATTAACCAACATCATCAGATGCATTCCATCTTTGAGACAAAATAGATCTATCCTATCCATGACTCTTCTCAAGAATCTATCAAAAAATTTATAACTCTGTTTATGCCAAACAGAAATTGTGTTACAATGACATGATCTGAGTAGTTGTGTATTGTGAATATTTTGGTAGAATGTGCTCTTTCTTGATAAAGATAAATGAAGTAAACTCCAAAAGAAATCATATTCATAAAACAGCGAAATCATGATACGTCGGGCCAGGAGTAACTCGAACCTCGGGTAACTAAGGCCCTTTTGCATCCCATAGAAAACTTTGCAAGTGTTTTCTAGCGGTAAAAAACTCAATATACCTGCGCAGTGCAGGGTGCAGGGTGCAATAATAATAAAAATGATGATAGCGATTATAATGACGAGCATGATGACGTTGATAAGGTTTCCATGCTTCGTTGCCTTAGCTGTTGTTATGTTGTGATATATTCACATTTTGTTGCTATATTTGATGGATGATAACAAACACAGACGTTACATATAAATGCAGAATAGTCTTTCTGCATTTATATGAAATGCTTTAAAATTGTTCTCTCTTACTACCGGTGGTTTCAGATTGCGCAACGCTTCTGAAAAGGGTGGAATTTTGATTACGGTGCAAATGTCAATGTCGTGGCTCCACAGGAATTCGATTACTGCCACCACAGTTTCCTTGCTTACGATACGAAAACCTCAGTGATTTGCAACGACAGCGTGCTTTTTGCGACAAAATTGCTTGCTCGAAAAGCACTTATTTCTGTTCCTATGCTCACCAAACTGCGTTTCATACTTCAAAACAATGTCTTTGACTTCGCTACAATAATTACAGTGAAAATAATGCAAATTTGGCAGTTTTAAAGGCATGGGTCGTATTTCCCTAGGTCGTATAGTCGCGCGTCCGAGAGTCCCCGAGTCGTGGGGTCCAGCGATTAGAACTACCCGTTTTTCATCACTGCCCACGCATTTTTATCTTCTGTTTGCACAAAGGCAAAGTGCGGTCGCATATGTTAAGACCTTGGTATGTACACATTGTTGTTGAATTCCCACTTTGTTGTCAATTGACTAGCCCCGTCCGAGGCTGGCCTCATTTTGAGGACAGCTATCAGGGTGCGAAATCCACTCAACTTGTTTCTGAGTTCGAATGTCACGGAAAACTGAACCCGTCCAAGGGCGGGATGAGCTTTCAAAATGCGACCTCGATTTCGGTCGAATGGCCCCTTAATGAGAGCAATAGATCTTACCTGCTACAGGGGGTCCAATGAGAAATGAGGCGGCAGAGGTGACGAGGAAAACACTGTATCCAGTTGATAGTTGTTTTCTCGAAACCAAATCGCCAACAACCAACATGTTATTAGCCGATGTGCAACCGTCTGCTAAGCCGAACACAACAGCGTAAATGATGAGGCCTTCATTGGTCGTGATTATAGGACACAGTGTGGTGGCCAGGCAGTTGGCAATGAGGGCAAATTGGTACATGACGATCTTGTCTGTTCGTGGCATTGTGGCCAGTTTTCCAAGGATGAGTTTACCGAATGTCTGCGCCAATGACATATAGCCAGGGATCAACATTGCCTCTGTCTTGGGAATGCCCAAATCAACAGCCATGCGAACCTGAATAAGCAACAATACCAACAGTTCAAACACACGGCGTGCTGATGGCAACAATGCTGGGGTTTATTGATGGGAAGCATAGTGGGTAATATTGGTATAGTAACAGCACTGGGGCATCGTGTCTCTGACAAAGGGAGTCATGAAAAGTACAGTATGCTATTGCTTGTCTACAAGAAACAATGGTACAGCCTATTGTTTCTTAACAAAGGACCATTGTCCTATTGTTTTCTGCAATGGAGCAGAATTGAGACTCTTACATGTGGGGACTTATTTCATTTCATCTTTCATTTTTCATTTTCATTTCAATTCTTTTAAGGAGGGTCACCCTTCAGTCTGACCACCCTTCAGTATTGTATGCATCATGGGCATAGAAGACACAACTGAAATTGCAATATACAGTCATATTGCAGGTCTTCAAAGTTTCCATATGGAAATCTGTTGTGGCAATTAGAATTCAGTATGCATCAGGGTAATATAAGCTGTGCTTACCAGATGGACAAATGGGATGTAATATCCGAAATGCATCAGTGTTGTTCCGGTAATAAACGTAACGAATGCTTTGTTCTTTCTCAGCGGAATGCTTGGTCCTTCGTTAATAGTGTCGAGAGCCTCCTTTGCAGTTTCAGCCTCTCCTTCAACACCGCCATCGTTCTGACTGCCGTCCGTGTTCGGTGCATCTTCGCTTTGTTCCGGATCCGGGCGCTTGTAGAAGACGGAGATGACGATCAACACGATAGATGCCGAGCTCAAAATCTTGAAACCGGATTTGAATCCGAATCTTGACAGCAAGTAGCCGAGTGCGGGAGATATGGCCAGCGCGCCGGTGCTGTTACCGCTGAGCGCGATGCCGTGGGCCAATGACCAGTTCTTCTTGAAGTACAGTGGAAGTATGAGCAGTGACGCACTGAAACACAAGCTCTCGCCGACGGCGAATATCAGTCCAAGAGTGACGTACAGTGTGGGAATGTTGGGTACGAATGATGACGTGAATAGGCCAAGACCGTAAAGTAGGCCGCCGATAAACATTGGTATTCGGAAGCCATAACGATTGCAGATCTTGAAAGTGAGCGGTGTCAGCATGTACGTCAATGCAAACGAAATCGATCCAACCCATGCTGTAAACAGAAAAGAAAAAATAAAGTATTGTGGTTATGTTTCTCGTTGTCAAGCCTCCTCATGCGCATGCATCAACGTGCATACCACAATATAGTAACACGATAGAATTAAAAATAATACTAAAATCAGCACTTCAGAACACCACAAGCTTCATTCAAAAGTAAACAAATGTTTTCAAAATGACAGATTTGCATTTACATTGAATCGAGGCAGGAGTTGATGACCCTTTCATGCAATCGAGGCAGTGGTGAACGCACGTTATGCATCTTTGTGCAGCCTGCTAAGTCAGTCAGTATTTAACAAGGGTTGCTTAAGTATAGCATTCAATATTCAATGCCGTATCGATGCTGTGTGCACCTGCCCATGACAAACGGGTTGGTTCTATTCAGGTCTTTCTCTTTTTCGCACCTTTCGTGTTATGGCTCACCGCTTACAAACAATGCATACGTGTTCTGTACCCGTAATACGGTATATTAACTCAAGGCGTGATGGGCATTTGCAGTAGTTGCACTCCTCAACGCTTCACTCTTTTGCCTTGGGAAAATTCTGCAATTTGGGGGGAAGTTACATTGCCAGGAAAACGGCTTAAATCTGTAAACTTTAAAAATGTCTCTCTCTCGTTGATCATTGCCAATAATAGCATCACCCATCTCAGATTTCAAAATATAACTGTTAATATTTACAAAGCTATGCCATCCCTGCGTGTCGTATATATGCGTTTGTTTATTTACCCTGCTTTATTGTTGTTCTGTGTTTATATTTACGCTGGTTTTGTTTTGTTTTCAGGCAACTGCTCAGCCCGGCCCGAACTGGACTTTATAACACAGAATAGGCCCGGAGAAAATCACGTGGTGTTTCGCTTGGAGCCCACAAAGGCATGATTTGCTTTGTTTCTGCTTGCAATGAACCGTCCTACATATTCTGCAATTTTCGGTTTACCACACAACTCCAATAATGTCATCATGGGCAATCAAAGCGTTAGGTAATGTAACATAAAACGGGACTCTCCTCGAGCATAGGGTTACGTTTTATGAAGAAGGGTGAGGCAAGGGAAATCAAGTTGTCATTCGAAACTATTGCATCTGCCCTTCGATGGCCACTCTTTGAAACATTATTCTAACATTCTCAATCATAAGAACTTCAGAAAATATCCTGATTTCTAGAAGGGGGATATAAAAGGCGGGCGCCAGGAGGGTTCTCCCCTGCCCCCGCCTCTTATACCCTACGCCAACGACACATCACACTCTGTTTCTGTTGCTATACAGACATGGAAAAGCAATCTAGTTTGCTTTATGGTATCCCTCTATTTGTCTTCTCTGCATATATTTGCATGCTATTCAAATCTAGTGCTGGTATTTTAATAAACAAGTCCTAGATAGCTGCAGAAACATAAAAGGATGAAACTTTTGAGACATTCTAGCCAAATGGGCAGCTATTCTTAAAATGTTATGGAGCCTTCGATATGCAACCACGCAATATGCTAACGTTAGGCAGTACAATGCAATATGCCAACTTTCTATGTACTTTAAAGGAAGAAACTTTCGCGAGGCAAAATAAACTTTCGCGAATTCCAAGTCTGAACAAAAACTTAAACGGAAGCCTTGAAGTAGTTTTGTGAAACTGAAACTTTTTTCATAAAAGTTTCTCATTTTTACAACATAAACAGGGTCAGCTTCGTTTCCATTTTACTCTGCCTTTTCTACCTTCCCTCTTCTTTCCATGAAACTAACTACTGAATACATATTTTTCTTTGTTGTTCGCCTTTCACTTTGGGATTACCAATTTCTCAAAATGGCTTTTTCGCGAGAATAAACTTTCGCGAATTTCATAAATTTCAAGTTTCTTCCCGCGAAAGTTTCTTCTTTAAAATATTGACTTGATATTTTTTAATGTATTCACGTATAGAGCTGGTGTTTCAATCAATTTGAAGATAAATAAAATGATCTTTTCCCAGGCTAGGGTAGCGGGTGGTTTTAACGAGCCTTGAATGCAATATATACTGAACATTAACCAATTTAACGTGGACCACAAATACAAAAGGAAATGTTAATATTTTCAAATCTGTTTTTCTTGTTTAATGTTCAGGAAATAATTGCAAGATATGTAATCAACTCTCTTTGTATCTTAGGTTGTATACTCCTCACCAGCAAAAGAGAATGGCAAAATTTAGGCAAATGCCGGTGGATGAGGACAATTATTGATCAAGGTATTTATACATTGATTAAAAAAAGTCCATTTTGATCTGTTTGAACAAATTTCCTTTTCCGCTGCAAATAGAATGGGGGGGAGCATTATTGGCTGTCGGGGCGTTCTGGGGGAGGGGGGCTTTGAATTTTGGTGGATCCTTATTTCTTTTTCGGTCGCCAACAGTTTTTATGAAAGGGCCATTGAATGAACAGGCACGTCTATCAGTGGTATAAATATCTTTTTGATATCGGGTTCGCTGTTGATGTCCTCCCATACATCTGCGGCATACAGATTAGCATTGAATTGTTTCCATTCTTTGAGGACTATTCATTTCGGATTACATTACTGGCTCATGCACAAAAGTGGTAAAAACAACATAAAACCCATTTGAATTCACGAAAAATCTTTCATACTAGAAACTAGACATCGGCTTTTGAACAGATCTCCTTCATAAATTTCTTGGCTAAACAGTCTGAGAAATCTTTCGTGTGAAATTAAATATCATTCAAAGTGGTTTTTGTATTGGTGAATGAAATATTAGTAATTCAAACGTGATTTCGTATTCATATATCTTGATAAAAGCACCGAAAAATTTTTATTTGGACACTGTGACACAATTTTCTTTGTGGCGTATGAAAATATTGACAGAGCAAAGTGAGGCGAAGTTGTGACGTAGGTTTTGAAACGCACTTTTGTGGCGACTTTCGTGTTTGGACTTTCGAGATTAAATTTTGAGGTTTTCGTGTCTGAGATATACGATCTTTTTTCACACAACTACTTTTGGACATGTTTTTGCTTCACTGTAGAAATCAGAGACTGATTGGAACTTTCAACCCTTGCGTGAGCAATTGCCTTTGCGGTGAGAGAGAAACTGCGACGCGGTGGAGGTGGCTTAGCTGAAATTAAAGGCCGCATTTTGTTATTGTCGAATCCGTCAAATCAAATTACTTGATTTCACCCGGCCTTTCAAATTTATAAACAGAACATTTTCGCCCAACCCAAAGGAGAACGTTTCTGTTTCTAAACCCTGGGTGTGAGTGACCAAGCAAGCTTCGATTCGGATATATAGGGGATATTAGACAATGTATAACATATAACAACATGGATGTGTAGTACTTGAATACATTGGACACATGCAGATCGCTTGCTCTGTTGCTACATAATAACTGTTTTTCTCTTACCTGTAAGTGCATCGCTTTCATTGAACTCTGCCTGTAAGGATATGTAGACGGAGCCAAATCCCTTGAAGAAACCCAGGACTAGAAATTGCACGATGAAACTCAGTGTACATAAGAACCAGGGGTAAGTGCACTTCTTGATGCGTCTCAATTGAATAATCCTTGCTGGGCTGAGGAAAAGGCAGCGTGTTGGCTGGTTATTCATCTCGCCTCCGATTTCGCCTTCTTCTGTGAGGCTGAATGGATTGCTGGCTTGACTCTCGGCTTCCACGTCCATGACGAACTAACTTTGATTTGAGACGATGTTCTGAAATTATCGCGTTTTCTTCTATTTCCATTCACTTCTTTGAGAAACGAATAACTGTGGTAGAATACTATATATCATTAACGTATATCGGCGATATGAAAAAGGCCTGTGAGATTTGGTGAAATCTTCAGTTCCTGCTTACTTTCTGTTGCAAGGTCTGCGATAGACTGTGCAAGGACCAGTGGTAGACCATCAGCTGATTCGCTGTGTTTTTAATGAATTATTCATGACAATGTCGTCGCAATTTGATTGGTCAAAAATCATGTAGCGATACGTGATTGGTCGCGAGCAATAACAAATACACGTGATTTCTCACCAACTTTGATCACATGAAAAACATGATGAAGAGTTGCGCATTGTTCAGAAGAGAATTGAATTATCTGCTGTTGAAAGGGCCTTGTATTTTTGCTTTGTTTCGTTCTGTGTTATGGGAAACCCCCATTGTGACATAAACAGTGTTGTCCTGTCACAAGACTGACAGGGTGCAGGACTGTGACGTTTTTTTGTCTCTTTATTCTTTGTTTTGCGTTTGCCGGCCACACCGAATTGGGAAAATTTATTTTTCGTGACAAACAAAAACAAGTATGCATAAGATCAAACACGTGAGGTTTGTTTTTCTCATTCTCCATGGCTTTATGTTTTTCTCATTCTCCATGGCTGAAGGTCATCTGCTAGTTGAGGTTGATTTTTGTACAAAGTGAAACCACAAGAAGGAATTAAATTGGATTCAGTTTTATTTCATTTAAGCACTATTCACAAAAAATTAGTGTCAATTCTTTCTCAAAGAAGAAAATTTCGACAACCATCCAACGACCATTCTCCTATTTTATTTATCAGCTAGTTTGCAAATTTTAACAAACGATTAAGGGAAAGAAAAATTAAATAATTACAACACTTCGTTATTGCATATTCCCCAACCGTTACTGTCATTTCCTTTCCTTTCATCAAAACAAAACATTTCTCAGTCAAGGAGAGCGAACGGCTGTCACATGACCTAATTACATCTCTCGTGATCATAATCATCATCATGGATCTCACCCTGTGCAATCAAAGTATTTTTCCCAGGTAAAATTATGGCAAACTCGTGTTTTTCCCGCACAATGACGTCAAAGGAATTCAATCGTTTTCACTGGTGACATAATTATTTACTTGTTTTGCTCATCAAATGTGCACGTACGAATTCCATTGCTAAATGGATTCTGTTGTCTTCTTATGTGTTTTAATGATTTTCTGGCAAAATGCTGTTATTTAATGGTGAATCGGTCATTAATTCCTTTACTGGTAAGCAGGTCTGTGGTGGGGCTACACGATGAATCATATCATTAAAAAATATATATCATATCAATAACTAAATTGAATTGATCACATATGTTGGAGTCCTAAGGTCAGCCTCTCTCTACACTTTTCAGCGCTGTGTCTGATCCAATGGATCCAATCCAATCCAACAATCAACAAACACAACAGAATAGGTTACGGAGGAATGGCTTTAGGGCCAGCAGGAAGCCGTGAAGTTGAGAAATTGTGGCTGCGGCCCGCAGCCCGGAGGGAACATGGCCCTGAACCAAGATCGCCCTGAAACTCTTGTGGATCTCCATGGTCAGGTTTGCTTACTTTTTTACTTTTCTTTGGCCTTGCCTTTCATTTCATCCATCGTCAGAGCAGAGCAAACTAATAAACTAAATCAGAGTGTGTGGCCTTCGCACAGAGGGTGGACACAGCAGCAAGCCAACACATTCCCTTTTTATTAATCATTTTTATTTTTTTAATTCATTTTGCTTGAATTCACCCTGTTGTTTTCTGTAGCAATGCAAACATTGGGGATCTTTTGGTTTTCTTATCTTATCTATTATCTGCTTTAACTTGATTTTCAACCTTTAAATCGCACAACAATAGCAAACCTACTTTGACCACGTGGTTCTTCCCATCCAGTAAGAAACGGTCTATCTTTTCAGACTCGCGATTGTCTAACCTTATCAGAATAGCCAAGCCAGTAGATGGTTTGTTCAAGCAGTTTGTAGTCAGGTAATTTTGCTTGTTGCCCTTGCCATCTTGCTTCATCTCTGAAGAGGAGGCTGTTGTATTATCGCTGACTTCAAACAAAAGTAATAAAATATTAGCGCGTGCGTCTCACTGAGATGTTAAACAAGATTTTTCAAAAGAAACGCGGGAGTATCGACTTTGCAGGGATGCAAATGTCAATAGTGCTTTATGGGGGGTGTTCTTGTGACCTGTGATTAAATTCACGTTTTATGAGTTTCCTGTAAAACATGGAAATGAAATTATGGATTGGAAAAGAACCTTGGAGCACATCCATGTATGTTTCATTGTAATATTTCAAGCAATTTTCCTATTCCTCATTTTACAGATTTATGCTATTCCACCCTATTCCATTCCACCATTCGACGCTCCATGCTTTACCGATGGCCGGCTTCATGTTCTGTGTTCCCACATCAAGTCAATTAATTACACGACCCCGCTCTGTTTTCAGGAGCAAAGTAATTTTAGATTGCGCAATAGGTCACACTAGGTTTGCCACTTGGGATATCTCCAATACCAGTTTTTAAAAAATTGGGATTATTTGAAAGCTCTCGGGGTGGAGTATATTGAATTTGGGATTGGGTGGCCATCCTGGGATTAAATTTAAATTGTCTGTAAATCAATTGAATATGGAAGCAAATTGAAGAAGTTGAATAATATTTCACATGATAAAACAACATGGTTCACAGTTCCCTGAGTGTGTATCGCCGCAATTTTAATCATGATTTTTTTAATTTGGAAACCCCGAAAATCTCATTATGTTTCTCTTGTTGTATCTTTCTTCTGCAAGTCGTGCGGGGGAGCAAAAACAATGACAGACTTTAGCCGTTGCGGAGGGAACCTTGCATGATTATTTGTGATTAATTCGGGATAATTTTGATACCAATTTCAAGTCCGATCAAAATTTCATCTGGCAACCCTGTACGGTAATTTGTTGAAACAAGAGTTACATTCTGTGTGAAAATGCAAGCAAACATTGTGAACAAATACTCGCACAATTCTGTTTTTGAAAGTTAGCCAAAACATGTACATTCTTGTGTCTTGTTATACCCATCTTAAGTCAACAGATTGAAAGAGAATGTTGGGACATGCTTTCATTTAGTGTTAGTGGTACAATGCAGAGGCGACACCACTGGGAGGACTGGGGAGGACATCTTTCATGACCGATTTTTCCAGTTGCCAAAATCAGAGGAGGGGATTTGCTGTTTGAAGAAAGTGAAAAGTGACTTACCGTCAATGGGAATCATATATAAAGCAAACAGAGCACTCTTTGTTCAATCTGGTCCAATCCAATCTGTAATTAACTTTTGTATGATTTATAGATAAAACCTTGCAAAAGCTCTTTTTCAAGTGGGCGTGGCTTCCATAAAACTTGGGCGTGGTCCTAAAATTTTCAACCCCTCCCCACTTTTTTGGGGCTGGTACCGCCCCTGGTGAAATGCGACGTTACCAAACTACCAGGAGATTGTTACGTTATCCAGTTCTCCAGTTGAAACAAGAATTTAGGTGCCCGGATCCGATGAAATCATATTTGATCATAGATAATAGAAAAACATTGTTTTGGCAACCATTGATTGAAGCTGAAAACATCCTTGCTTTCCCCGTAATAAACAAGATTCAAAACAAGTCGAACAACTTTTTTTTATAAGGAACCTAGCTCGGGATCTAGTTTTTTAAGTTCTTTATTTTGAGACCTCTTTTGACCACTTTGTATTTCTAAAAGTTCCTTAATAGTTTCTTAATTTTACTCATTTAGTGGACAAGAATTAGTGCAGACGCAAGAAAAGCATTAAAATCAACAGTTTGCTATAAACGTGTGATAACAGGTTAACACAGAATGTAAACGTAATAATAATAGTCAAGAAGCTGAATATCTATGCCATTGATGTCGTCTGATACAATATAGTAAATTGTGCTGAAAGACAAATATATTCAAAATTAAAAACATTTAAATTTGAAGAACATTTTTCCGAAATTTATTTGATAATTTTACTAAGCCCCATCCCGTTTCTTACGTATAAGCCCCTTCTCTCGAGCCTCGAGAATTCACCAGTCCCCTCCCCGCTGGGAGGGGCTCAATAGATTTTTTACAGTAAGAGGCTCGAGCTTGCTTGCTTGCTTGCATAAAACAATAGAGGAAGCACAATGCTCCTTTGTTCAATAACGATGAGGGGCATTTGACTGCTCATTTGGTTCTTATGTAGTTATTCTATGTAAAAAATTTATTTCTTTTGCTCGTTCTAGTTCAACCCAATTCTGGTTAATACAGAACGCTGTTTTGTTGTGCCTTTTTATCGTTTTAAACAATAAATAGATAGTGATGGTGTCAACTAACGACATGTATGCTGCTGGTACCATGGTACGCGTAGCACGCAATACTATAGATAACCAGTTAGACCATAGCTGAACCAAGCTATGTGATATTGAAGCATATAGCTTTGTGGCAAGCTTATTTCTAATAGATGCAACTACTAGATGTATAACCGATTGGGATATGGGCGTCTTGCCTAATTGGGACTAGTACCAGCAGGTAACAATAATATTATAGCTTTCATTATAATCAGGTTATCATGTTGTTGTGTTGTAATGAAGGCTGCTCGATAGTCTTGTGTTGTTGTTGTTGTTGTTGTATCATTCTGAAAGGGCATTGTTTCGTTGAATGAAGACCAGTTCGACTGGCTGAATTTGCTATTTCTCTCTTCACTGAAATCACACCACCATGTTATGGACAATTACACCAGTAAGCCTCCTCCTGAGTGGTTTGGGAGTATAGCCTCCCTGCGTCCATAATCAAATGAACAGTTAATTGTGTGAAATAGAATGTGTAAAGTACAGTATAGTTGTGCAACTTCGAGTGTGATACTATGTTGCTGAAGGCTTTATGCTGTCAGCAGTTGTTTTTTGTTAGATGCAATAGCATAACTGAAATTAACCTCGATACAGTGACCACTTCCACACGAAGGACAGCAACTCCGGACTCGTGGCGTAGGTTCTTTCTTATATTTGAGACATGAGACAATTTGATTTGAGAAAATGTTTTTCTGTTGCAATAGGCTCCTCCTGTAACGTTTTGTGTCAAGCTTTGGTTGGATAGGACAGACACTGCATAAAAGGTTTTGATGAATGTGGGTGTGTGTGTGGGAGGCTTGGAAACGATTTTTATGGATGAATGATGAACAACTGGCTTGGAACCAACGGTTCATCATCAACTGACCCTCATGAGTCATTTTCATTTACGACACGGTAAAACAAAGACTGACAAGGCGACATGACCAGACTTGTAGTTTGGAAGTCGAAACCAAATGTCATGATCAAAGGGAAATATTTTTATAGCATGTCATAGCAAGCTTCACCAACACACGCCCTTTACTTTTGTTCGGTTTCGAGTCTGTATAATGTCTATGGTTCACTTGGATGAATTTACGTGGTTTTTTCTTGCTCATTAATCATGGCTGTTTTTGCTTACTACTTGTTACATCACCAGTTATCTATAAAGTCTTGATACAACATAGTCCATGACCCATGCACATTTCTCACATCCCATAGGCCCACACCTGCACCTCATTCATCTACCACCACAGTTTATGGCCGAGAGAAAAAGGAGCAATTTTTAGGATTGGGAATGTGTGAATCTGCAATAAACAAGAGGCATTGCTTTTATCAAGCTGTCAATACATGCATGCATACATACAACTATTTGATATTTGATTACGGACCTGCTGTTCTCCACTCTTAATTACAAATTTCACCAATAAACTAGCTAATAAATACATAAAAGCAGTGAAAATCGACCCTTTAAAAACTTCATCAATTCTAACTAACTACTTAAATCTTTATTTTAGTTCTAACTACGAATTCTAACTAGCAACTGAAGTCCTAAAATAATATAAGTAAACGCATTAAATACGCTGCTCGTGTAACGATTATAGATCGTGAAGAGATGATGAATTAAAAGATTTTTTAAAACCTCGGCAAATGTGTCTGTTTGCAGCCCTCTTTCCTGTTTTTTAAGAGTCAGTAAAATGTCAAATTAAACTCAAAGGCTACGGTATTATACTCTTATTATATACACAATTACAACTATTAAATAGAATTATAAATAGCATTAAAACGTCTATTTCACGCATTTTGTATATTTACTTTGCTGATTGAAAATTTGCTTTGTTGATTAACTTCAACTTGCTGATTGAAAGAAGTGGAAAAAAAAATAAAAAGTGTTAGGCCTTGTCAGACCAAGGTCTAGCTTAATTCTTTGTTCTTCTACTCCTCTATTCACGATTGAATGCATATCTTTGTCTATTTTGTTATCGAAGAGAAGACAGTTGTATCAATTTGTGCACAAACAAGATGAAGCACATGACCGGATGAGAGAGCAAATCTCGTGAAAAAAAAACTGGTTTAACGAGCCCGATCTGATGAAAAAACAGGTCTAAGTCTATCCACGTGCTATTGCAGACCATTCTCTCCAACCAATCATATGTCGCCGTTGCTTCCTGCATTGTCTTTTTTGAACTGGGAAGCCTTGTGATTGGTCAATACATGAATGAGTGTTGACATGGCTGATGGACCGGAAGGTCTTTTTCTTGTCTGTTGCATGCAGCATAAAAATTTTTCATCATCAAGCCCGATGAACAGTACAAAAGCTGTGGAACGTAGCACAGACTACAAATTTTTGTGGAAGGCCTCTTGACTGAGCTGAGAATCATGGATTATTCGAAGAAACTTGAAGAAGAAGAGAAAAGGATGGACAGCTTCTACTCGTGGTTAGTTTGTTTTGTCTCCTTCTTGGCTGGTTTTATCGTCATTGGCTTCTACATATCATTCGGTACAATTTTCGTGGCTCTCATCGACCAGTTTGATGCAACTGAAAGCTCAGCAGGTACCTATACTCTTTTTCTTTTATAAAAATATCGTTGGTCTTTTTTGTTTTGTATTGGGCACCATGGTATATACTCCAGTGAACTCTCAATACATGTTTGAGTTTGAGTAGAGCTTTAGTAGAGTTTGCAAACCCGAAATGTTTCCTTTCATGAAATATTTTTCGTTGTACGTATAAAACCTTCGAGTTATATCAATATAGTTCTCTGCAATCTCTATACTGCAGTATTTTAATAATGGGCGCATTGCAAAACACCCTCTTGTGAATTTACAACGCTGAGCCAATTGGCCAATTGACACGGGCTAGACTTTGTTTCAGTTTCACCTATAGTTTCTATCTACAGTATGTCACATTGAAAAATTCAACCCATTTTCTCGCGATCAAACATTTTTGGAATTTTTTTACGTTTTTGGGAGTAAATGTATACTCATTGAAAAAGTCCACACTGCAGCCTTTCCCAAACTATATGTAACGAACGAATTAACGTTGCACCCGCCGTATGTAATTGCCCCGACACCACCGAGAGTTTGTTAGAAATTGAGGTAGATTTTGGCTGCTTAGTTTCTCGGCATCTTGTGTTCTATGCAGAATATCCAATCCTTAGATGAGTATTTAGTGAAAATCGTGTATTTACAAGGCTTTGTTTTGCGATTGTGAGCTATTGTAGCGTTTACTGATGGCCAGTGTTTGCAGCTATGGACACATGCACGCGTACGGTATTGTTTCATTAGCAAACTAAATGCATTGGGCACCTGTAGATCATCGCTCCTCGGGGCTTGCCCTGCGACTGCCTAACTGGTCCAATTGTAATTTTCTACTGTTTGGCTTTGTTTTGTTCATGATAGATTGTCAATGCTTTGATGATACATAACTTTGCTATACATAACTTGTTTTATTATAACCGGGATTAGCCTATTGTGGTGGAAAGCATAAAGCATTGGCTTCCTATCCATTGTTATGCTTTTAGTGGCCTTGTTTCGAGAAGGTGGTCATTTGATTCGTTTAGGTAGGGGGCGCTTAAAAGATTAGAGGCGTTTATTTAGCTGCGTGGAGTCCATTGAAATGCTGCAGTGTTTCCCTTAATCAGGGAGGCGTTTAACAATAGGGTGCATGTTTAAGATACGGCGTTTACAACTCTCATAATTCGGTCTGTTTTGCAACATTCTTCCAGGCATATGCAATAAATTATTGAGAGTTTTCAAGCTACTTGTGTCAAGACAAGACAAGACACGTTTGCGAACAGTGACATCTCTTAACATCGTGTTGACCTGAATAGGGAGGGCTTTCTTTAAGTTTAACCTTTATGATCAGCTGGCTACTCTTGTGGTTTGAGCTTTTCATGTCTTTATGAGACATTAAAAACACATTAATAACTGGTGCTGGCACATATATACACTAGAATCTCAACAATATAGCTACCATACTCAGTATGAAAATCTTTCAGGAAGCCGATCCTTTCTAGTATTGAGAGCTGATGTTGCATTACGTCACGTTGCATTACTTTGAATTGTCCTCCAATGAGCTTCTTTGAAGTCATGATGGTGAACTATTGGACCAGCTCGGCCAGCTCTTGTTTACTATGGTTAAACCAAGGGTAAACTGAAGTATCTCATGTGACCATATACATTGTTTAATTTATTGGATAATGTGCAGTTCGTTACATCGAAATTTTATGATATTTAATGGTGTGTTGTGGATTTTATAAAGCAGTTCATAAGGCTTGTAGTATGACGTACCGTACATTCTATAAATCACCCTTTAACGTGATTGTAAACAATAAGTCCTCGTGGGGAGGGAGGGTTAAATAGAATTTACATCAGTTCATTTATTTGACCAGATGTTCATTTCGTAAAATCAGAAAACCTCTTCTATGAAGAGACTCTGTTTTGCTATTTAGCGAAGCATGCAGGTTATTGATAGATTTTTCTTTGTCCACAGCTTGGGTTGGTTCATCCTCCTTTTGCATCTTGTGCGTCAGCTTGACTTTAGTCAACATGTTGCTGCCTCGTATTGGTTTCCGTGCCGTCAGTTGCCTCGGTTCGATATTGTTTGGTAGTGGTCTGCTGCTGTCGTCACTCGTTCCCAGTCTTCCCGTACTGTTCGTTACGTATGGCGTGATATTTGGCCTAGGATCAAGCATGGTGAACTACTCAGGCCTATTCATATTGCCCAGGTTCTTCAAGCGCAAACGTGGACTGGCTTTTGGAATAGCACTGAGTGGTCATGGGATAGGAGCTCTGCCCATGGGATACCTCACAGAGCACCTTATCGAAGAGTTCGGTTTACGTGTTGCTCTACGACTCTTGGCTCTTTTCGCACTGCCTCTCTTCGCAGGTAGCCTCGTTTACGGGTCCACTGCTGTGCTGGACGAGAAACAGAGTCTTGAGGAAAAACCCGGCCGCTCTATTGTCACTATGAAGACGTCTTCTGCTGCGAAGGAGAGTTTCTGGAAGAACAAGGCACTGTTGGTACACTCCCTGGCCGCTGCTGTGAATGCGTTTGGCTACTACATTCCAGTTGTGCATCTGGTAAGATAGCGTGTGTACAATATTGTGCACGTGTTCACCAGTATGTACTAGCATTAGAATATCACCGTCCTAGACACATCTATGCATGCTTTCTCAAAAGCATTACCGTCTCTCTGTTCAGGTACATAACACGTGTATATGTATGCAGAATTGTTACTGATCTAGTGCACTATAGGCTCACCTGATTTGATCAGTGTACAGTTGTGCTGTGGACTACAGGCATGAATGTTTATGAATGTTCCATGCTTTTTTTTGTAGGTGAATATGGCCGAAGGACTTGGCGTTTCACCATTTCAAGCTACGATACTACCAAGCACCATTGCCATCTCTCAATCAATTGGAAAAATCTTGTTTGGCCAGTTATTAACCTGGTTTCAAGGCACTACGAAGCTCGTCGCTTTGGTCCAGGTACGTCCCGTCGTCTACTTTTTGTCCCATCTGGAATCTTTTCTATTTGTTCACTAATATGTGAACATGAGGAAGTCGAGAACATTTCATGGCTTGAAGAATGGAATGATAGGGGACACTATTTCTTAAAAAATGTGTCTTTTTGCACGGTATTTGAAGAAAGCAAGGGGTGCTTTTGTAATTTGTTATAATATTTACATTCTTGTAAGGCAAGCGTTTCCTGACAGGCAGTAAACTGAATGTGCTGCTATTTTGCTTTCATCCAGGTGTGTATTCTTCTAAGCGGATTGGTGACAACAATGTGTCCATTGATGACTGATTTCACCGGCCTTTTGGCGTACGCAATTTTGTTCGGTCTCTTCGACGCATGCCCGAGCGTCGTCGGCTTCAAGATTATCGAAAACCTCGTCGGAGAAAGCAACATCAACGCGGGCTACGCCATTCAGAGTTCGGGAATGGCATTCTTCTTACTGATTGGCCCTCCCACAGCTGGTAAGACCATTTGTCAGGTTTCTATCCCTCCTGATTTTCTACTGCATGCCAATCAAAGCCTGTTGAAGTTATTACTAGGCGGGGGGATGGTGACAATGATATTTGATGAATCGCGTTTCCATCCAAGAAATATTTACTCTTTTTTGTCTGTTAGCGAGCTCTAAATGATTTATCCGTGGATGGAATGTTTAATTGTCTATTCTTCGTGTCTTTTTAGGGTTTCTCAAAGAGGTAACTGGTTCATACAGGATTCCATTCGCATTGTCTGGTGGCTTTGCGACAATCTGTGTCTGCATCATGTTTCTCACACCAGTACTGCACAAGAAAGCAGCAAGAAAACACACCAATGACAAGACAGCCTACTTTCTCGAGTATGAACTCAGGTCATCATCAGCATCAACGTCGAGTGAAAATTCTTTCAGCGGCAAATGTTCATTGGGTTCGATTGACTCTGGCATTAATATTCAGATCGAAGGAGATGACGTCAGCGTATTCTCATCACCGTCATTATCCTCGTTTTCGTCCACCACTGAATCGATAGAGGAGGCTGCCTTGGAAGGACGAGACATTAGCACGACTGTTGGTTGTGATGCAACCAAACACTCAAAGGAGACTGTTGCCGTTTTCAGCAAAAATACTCGTAATAAATGTATATGGATGGATAATGGTGATGAAGATGATTTGGATTGCATCAAGTCTACTGTGATTGTGCTACCCAGAGAGACTGTGGTATAGGGTGAGTCACCGATGCTTTGGCTGCAAGAAAATGTTATCATCATTCCCATCAAATGAGCCGTTGATTATACGTTAAGATAGTTGCGCTTTTACATTGGCGGCTCAATCCAATTGCCTCTTTGATCTTCTGTCAACTGCTCCGTATATTTGGAAGAGACAGAATGGGAGCCTGAAAACACTTTGGACAAAGAAAATAATTGATAAACGGAGCTGGCTTTCATGTGCGACCCTTTAAACCGCATCGTTGCTTGAGGATATTAACATTTGCTGTTCAATCGAACCTTGGCAAACAATTGATGGTGCCTGGTTAAAAATACACAATGTCTCACGTTGCCATTAAGCCTGGGTCAGGATGCCGTGTTCAAAGTCCAATTGTGGGACAATTGTGTATTGTAGGCGTATTGGATGATAGAGAAGATAGAAAGAACAAATTTTATGCTAGCTATTAACAAATGGGTTTGTTAGAACCAACCAGGTGACCTGGAGGCTTCGGACACGTCGGATAGAACATCGGAGATCTCCGAACAAGAATCTCGTTTTCAAGACATTCCATGCACAATGAAATGAAACTATTAGGAAATTTAAAACAATTATGAATATAATTTCGTGTTTGTGGTGACTGCATGTATTTATGTATTTTTTACTGTGTTTCCTGTCAGTCCTGTGATCATACATTTGTGTTTCCTTTATTGCGTTTATGTTTATTGTTTACATGTGTACCACTTAATGTTTATTTGTTTATGATATATGTGTTTACTTGCGAGTTGGCTAACTGTTTATATGTAACATATCGAATTTCTTTAGTGTGCTATCGTTCGTGTACCAAATATCGTTACTGTACTATTGTTTAAGTTATTTTATTTTATAATTTATTACATGCATGCATTGCAGTTCAGTTGTACTAGCAATATGTTTCACTGTGCGCATGAGTGATAGTTTTTACATGACATTGTATTTCTATTAACGGTTGGCAATGACAATTGAATCTGTGACGTGTTTTGTCAGCCTTTACAGGTTATTTGTCAATGTCGTTTCATGTTGGCAAGTGAAGTCAATATTTTCAGGTGGTGCTGTATGTGCAGGTTCTATGTCGCTGTATTCTGTATCATGTTGTTTTGCTTTATAACAATTGTGACTTCAACGAATATTGTGGTTTGCAATAGCCACCATCAGATGTCGGTGGCATGGAAACGGGGTAATGGGTATAGATACTATTAGATGTCGGTGGCATGGAAACCAGGTAACGGGTTTGTTGTTGTATGAGAGAAAGAGATTAATTCGAGTCCTTGCATTTGTTGATTGGATGAACAGAGAAAAAGTGGCCTACAGTTGACATCCGCTTACTCGAATACCCGCTAACTCGAACATTCGCTTGCTCGAACAAATTTTCATTTCCCTTGGTTTTGCTATAGCGTTACGTATAAAACTCACTGCTCGCTAACTCGAACCCGCGTGCCTTTTTACGTTACGCTCCAGTCGTAAATTGTTTACGAATTGTTGCTGAATGCCACCTGCTCTGTGAAAAAAGCTCGCAACGTGTCTTGCACACAGTACTGATAGACATTGACGTAATGTCTTCAAGATACCAGCACTGTATAGGCATCCCCTCTGCGAATAGCAATATGGTGCAGCGGTGTTGCGATTCAGGTCATTATGCCCTTCGGTCGATGTTTATGACAACGCACCCATACCACTAATGTATCACTGTTTTTGCTATTTTCAATTTTTCGCGATTGAATTGTAATAAATTTTTAATCTCAAGTGAATTCAGTTTTGAATTGAGTGAGAAATTTTCATTAACAGACGCATATGAATATTTTCATTTTAGATTTGTTCAAGATCATACGAAATTTGCGAAAAGAGTCTGAAGGTATGTGTGCTGTTAAATCCTAACAATCTTACGTTATTGTATTGTTTCATTTTCTGGCAGGTAACCTAACGAGCTATGTAGCTACGTTTTGTGAACTTTGCGATGGCTTCAGATGTTGCGTAATGGTAGATTAGGTTTAGTCAAAGGTATGCATATTGTGCAGTGTGAGGAGGGGATTAAGATACAGCCAGTTACTCGATTAACTATGTGCATGTAACGATGCGATGATCACAGCCAAACATTTAGTTAGTGAGCTGCACAGATGGATAGAAAGCAAACACGTATTTTTTTTATTAGAAACTCGTTACAAGAAACCCGACTTTTGAATGGCCAAAAATTTAAGAAACGCCAGTATAGTGGAAACATTTTTCTTAGAAACTTGTATATTGTTGGTGAAATAGAGCTGCTATTTTCTGTGTTCTATTTAGTGTGGTGTAGAACTTGTTTTTCGAGAAGGGCACTCATTTTTAGCGTTTTTGTAATCCCCTTCAGCCTGTAACCCAAAAGTTCCCTTCTTTTATTTCAACCGATTTCAACAAATTGTTCGGAAGTCAAGTGCTCAGGGCAGCACTAAAACCAAAATAAATTAGAATCATTTAGATGCTGTAAACTATGTTTTAACCCATTTTTAAATTCAAGAAACTCTTAAGAAACTGTCAGTACTCAAAATCCGAAAAATTTAAGAAACTTTCAGTGCTGGGCCAATCTTTTAGTTTCTTATAAAAATACGTGTATTTATTCAGCTGTAGTGCTGGAATTGTTGATATGCAATCTCAGTAAGCTACTGTAGTCAGTGTTTTTACTTAGTTACGTTTATCAGTTGTTATGATTTATTAGCTAGCTTGCCAGGTTGGTTATTAGCTACTGGGATACTCAATTAGCAAGCCACTCAGACAGATAGAAACCTCAGTTATTTGGTTGTGAAGATGCTGGATCAATTGCTAAGCAGCCAGTCATTTTGTTGTCCAGCCACTTAGTTCATGAATAAATTAGTCATTGACAATCAATACGTTTATTGTTACTTCAATTTTAAATTCCTCGATTTAGCTAACATCTCTGTCTTCCTCGACTTTGACTGGCATTTTGCTTGCTTTTGACTGGCGTGGTAACTCGAACTCTTGTTACCACCAACAAATTCCTTGTTGCCTCAAATGTTTAAACCTTACTGTCAAACCTTATCCAGGTTTGACAGTACTCAGTAGCTGTAGTTGCTATAGTAATAAGTGCAAAATCGAGTTAACTTATTTAATATTCCACCTGCGTGTCTTTTATTCTCGCAAATATATTCTGATAACAAACGTTTTAACTGGCTATATCAATGACCAAGGCAGCATCAATATTTCATAGCAACAACAGTGCTGTATCACAATGCAATACGCAATATGCGGTGTTAGATAATAAGCCGTCTGCTTTACAGTGCTCAATCTCATTCCAGACAGACAGACAAACCAGGGACCATAACTCAGTAGGTTGTAGCTTGGAGTTTCACGTCAGACTGCGATCACCAAACAATTATGCATATAATTAAATACAAGTATATAATTATATAATTATATATATATTATAGAGTGTTGCAGCCAGATTAGTTTGGAAAAAGTTTCATCTGCAGTCCTGAATTTCATTGCGTCTTTATATTCTAGCAGCACCTTGTTTCTCGACATGAAAGAAATATCTGCGATTCTCATAATTGCCTTTCTGGTGTTGATGAGAGCATCGTCCTGTAAAGGTACGTCATTAAACCATCACCATCTCTTTCAGTCGGTGGCTCTGTTACAGTAGAATCTTAGAACAACGAAGCTATCATATCATGTAATGAATTCTACAACGAAGCAAACACCTGCTTCTTTGTGCTGCTTTACTAGTCAATGACTCTCTATTATAATGTACCCAATTTCATGATATGGTCAACTCTATACTCTCTAAAGCAGACGCCTTTTTTGCAACGTTTCTGCTTTGAAGAACAATTTCACACGGGAGTCAATTTAGCAGAGCTGAAAGGAGTATGAAGCTGGTTCCCTTGCGAACCAAGGTACTACTCCAATGCATCAAGCATTATAGCAAACATAGCATTGTTTTGATGCATTCTCTTTTTTATTTTCGTGATTTTATCCAGGCCAATCCCAGATCCAGTGCAATGTGACGAACATATGCAGATCATGGACAAGGAACGACTGTTTACCACCGGCGCCCGAACCCACTCTAGTGACGTCAGCTTTATTCATAGCTCCATCGCCTGGCATTGCGAATTCGTCCTATATTGTGTGTCCCGTCATTTCAAGATGGAATCTAACACAAGAGACAATGAATACAACTGATTTGATAAAAGAAGCAAGGCTCTTCTTGGATTGGCTGTGCAAATCCCCTTGCAGTAATTGTAAGTAATGTTGTCCTATTTAATTAAGGTCGGCGTTGTATTTTGAAGTTTCGGTGTGCCTGTTTATGTTATTGGTAAACAAAAGAGGGGAGCTCCACGCCCTAAGATCCAGTGTGTAAGAATTCTGTCCATAGAATCGTCAAAATATCAATGCATGTTTCTTCGTTTTTACCACTGTAATAAATGGACCATTTGATGGATCGACATCAACTGTGTAAGTAAAAGGGAGTGCAGATTTTGTTTTATCTGACCTGCTGGTGTTACTTTTCAGCTATGGATGCTTTGAAACGAAGTTGCATCAACGATAAACTGAGCACATACACCAATTCATCTTTTGCGAATACCACGACAACAAAGAACCTCACATTGATTCAAGACGACAGGGAAGGCTTTCGATTGGCCATCGATGGAGAGTTGGAAAGATTGCATCGTATTTCAACCCAGCCCTTGGATTACGATGATGTTAAGCGTAGAATTGACCATCTTGCTTCCCTACTGGCATTCAGCAATGCAACGATAAATGCATCAAACACTGCTGCTAGAAATTCGTCAACGTTAAGCAAGTCAGACGTCATTGCATACGTGAATAACTTCACGCGTCAGTTGAATGAGAAGATGAATGCTTCGTACGGCTTTCTGAAATCAACAGCAAGCAATTTTGAAATTAAGATATTTGTGGAAGAGCTTGAGAAGTGGGTTCGAGCCCAGCAGAGATGGGTATCGCAATCCCTCCAGACTGCGTCAGTTTATCCATCGACTTCTAACGTTTCCATGGAAATAGCAATAACCCCAACAACAACAACAACAACAGCACCAACAACAACAACATTGTTTTCAAAAACAATGACGTTATTGTACAGCAGCCATGCTACCGTGGTTTACCCTTCCTCGTGCTTTGTCCAAAGGTCTCATTGCTTTCAAGAAACCAAATGTCCAACAATAAGCACCGCTCAGCCTGACGTCATCAACCAATACCCAATAACGAAATCGGAGCGATTGATGAGCTCACGTGGTGATGCGAACAAGAATTACAGACAAAGCACCAGCATTGCAACACTTGCTGGCAATAAAGCAATTGCTCCGACTGCATCGGCAAGTGGTATGACAACAACACTGTTGGTTACTGCCAGTCCAACAAGCAGTGTCGCAGCTCTAGATTACTGCGTCTATGATTGTCAAGGTACGAAGTAGCTCTTCATTCAACATTATGCTTTAATCAGTTTTGTCAGAACTTATTGGGAATTCCGCTATAGAGGACCTTGAAGAGAGCTAATCAATAATTTATAATGTCGATGCTTTTTATAAGCACGTTCTTTTTACTGGGCACCGTGTAGTATCTTCTGCTTACGGTGCACTGTCATGCAATAAGATATCTTTGCTAGATCGGTTTGCCGCTGTTATATTAGTTACGGATGATGTTGTGCTCGAACAGCTTGTATAAGAGAGAGATAAGGGGACGAATACAAAAGTAGAAGGGGACAGAGGCGGCCTAAGCTGTTTCAAAGAAAAGAATGCAGCTTCTCATTTTCACTTTTTTCTATCTCCCGAGCTTTAATTGTGAAATTTGCAATGCGTAAGGACCTGAGATGCATAATTAATAATGGGAAGATCATATCACCGGTTCAATTTATCAAGCGTATCTGCTTAATTAAATAAGATGGATTTTTGTTCTGTTGTTTAGTCTTTTATCGATAACTATCAATCTCATTCGTATGCATCATGAATTATGCAGAGCTCATAATCTTTATTCACGACGTTGCATTCATCAGATTAATATTCCAACGCATCCAGCTTTGCAAATTATCATTCGTCAGAATAAGGTCTTTGCACAGTATTATAGTTAGATGTTTTCATTGGCACTCTTATCCTGCTACAGGTACCTGCAATGGCACAAAAACCATCGACTGTCAAAGTCGCTGCGGGGGAAACGCCACCGTCGACGATTGTGGACAATGCACCGGGGTATTCATGAATTTTTTATTTTCTTTACGTTTGTCCTATTTGTGTTCTCCGCCTTCACTTGTTTAATATTTTATGCTGCTTAGCTGGTTCTTTCGACAATCGGATGTTTATTGGGATCTCTTTTTGTTGTGATCAGATGTGTCTCGTTTTAATTACCCAAATATGAGCTGTCTCCTTGTTTGGTCCATGTTTTACACATGCTATTGTTTATGTGTAGAAGCAAGCATAAGGGGAAACCTGTCATAGGTTAGGTGAAAGGGTTTGCAGTTCATTTGGCAGTTAGATGTTCGTGTAAAACCACCGTGATGATGGCAGATAGAGTTATTCTCTTGTTGGAAGCAGTGGTAGACCCTTCAAGTTGAAGCAACTGCATTAGACGTCTGAAACGTGCCTAAAAGTATTCCGAATGCACTTATTAGCAGGTTTAGAATATTTTTGATCCATATTTAACTCAATTTCAAAACTTGGTCTATCCAGTCAGCACTTTCATTGTTGTCAGTACTTACCCACTTGTTACAAGCAGTCATAGACTATAAATTTTAATTAACCAACTGTTTTCAAGAGCTAAAACCTGTCAGTAAGTAATCGGAATGCCCTAGGATTTTATTGTCTTTTTTATTGTTCTCCAAATCATATTCTGTTTCTTTATGGTGCAGCGAGTCATTTTCTTTTATGGTCGAATAATTATCTTTCATAAATTAAAGAATATAGGCTAGTTTATATTCTCATTTTGCTTGTCTTCTTATCGTGCTACTATCTATCAAGTAAGACCCTTCTTGCCTGATTTGATGATCCCTTTTCCCGCAGGGCACGACGGGTAAAACGCGGAATTATCTGAAAGACTGCGCAGGCGTCTGCAATGGTCGATCGATGCTGGATGTTTGCGATGTTTGTGAGCAGCCGTCTCAGTTTGGTGCAAGTAGCAATGTTTCGAGGCATCAGGACTGTAATCATGTTTGTTTTGGTACAGCATCCATTGACCGATGTGGGATATGTATTGGCGGAAACACGGGCCGAACCGCGGCAGTACCAGATGCTTGTGGTAAGATAAGGGCTTTATATTTTACGGACCATGCATTGCATCAGTAGACCATACCTGTCTTTCACGCACTTTACATGCCTTACAGCAGGCAATGTTTTACATAGGCCATGTAATACCACGCATATGCTTTAGATTATTCTTGCTTTTGCTCAGGGTTCAACTACAGCTATAAGTAGTTGTGTAAGGCACAGGATAAAAGAAATTATCCTATGCGTTACACAAGCTAGGTTCTCGTACAAAACAACACAAAAACCATGTTTTGACCAATGTGTGACAACAAATCGAATTAAACCATTCAGCTATGGAAGCATACTGTCTACAAAGGTTGAAATTTGATCTTTTGATTTGCGTATTCAGGAGTTTACTGCAATGGAGACAACAGCACTTGTAGCGGCTGTGACAATGTGCCAAACAGTGGAAAGGTCTTCGATGCTTGTGGTGTATGTGGTGGGAGTGGAACAACGTGTACTACAATAACTTCAATTGTGCCAAACGTTGTCCCTAATGATGGCCGAAATGTGACAATACTTGGTGCCGGATTAAATGGCACAGAAGTGAGGTGTGTTATCGGAGCAACGACTGTAACTGGTATGCAAATTTTATTGTTTTAATTTTCGATGAAAAGGCAATTCTTTTCTGTATTCTTCCCCTCTTTCTTTCCTTCTGTTCTTCTTTATATTTTTCTTTCTTCGTTCCCTACTTCCGTCCTTCTTTCATTAAATTCTGAGTCTGACCTTTTTTGATTTTTCCATTCATTATTCGTGTAGTTATTCTTTTACCTAAAACATTCCCTCTTTCATTCTTCTTTCTGATAATGTTTCATTGGACGAAACAGTAATTTCGTCCTCTGCTCTCAAAGCTGGATATCTACCAACTATAACTACCATCGCTATGTCAGCTTAACAATGCAGTAAAGAGCGTTTATTCAATTCTGTTATTGCAGCTACAATCGTGAACGTCACAAGTATAAAGTGCCTAGTTCCGGCCAACTCCAGCCCCGCTAATGTCAGTGTACGCGTGCATCTAACAAAAGCCGGCACTACAACCAGCCTTGGTCCACTTAGCATACTGTACTATGATGCAAGCAGACTATCCTTTGAAGACGCTTGGCCTAAAGAGCAGATGAAATCGAAAACATCCGACATAACGATACGAGGCGTTGGATTTGTTTCCTCAAACGTGCGTCCTTTGTGTAGGATACACAACTCTACGATTGGTGACGTCAAAGCAACGTTTGTCAACAATACAGCTATCATATGCCAGTTACCTGGGGGCATGAAACCTGGGATATATGGCGTACAACTGCTTCTGAACGGATATCATTCTGTGAAGGGAGAGGAATCAAGAAATCTCCGATTTGAAATACTCACTGAGTCACCGAGGATGGTGAGAGCAAAATTTTCCAACACTGGCTCCCAGGTCATCATAGCGTTTAGTACAAGTGTTCAGCCGTTGTTGACTCTCTGCGAGAGGATATTTGCAGCTAATGTTTCGCAAAGCTTTGGTCTCTCGTCCAAGTGCAGTTGGATCGGAAGTACTGAGCTACGAGTAACAACTGGTGAGTCGATTGGTAGTTTTTTTTAATCTATTAAGCTCATTAAATGCAATTTCTACCGATTTCTATGTGTAGAAGCAGGCATAAGTGGAAACCTGCGGCAGAAGAGGTCACAGGGTTTGCAGTTCAGAACTAGATGCTCGTGTAAAGACACCACCGTGATGTCCTACAGTGTTGAAACTTGTCTCAAAATGATCAGAAGGCCCTAATTAGTAGGTTTGGATTATTTGTTAGCCAAATTTCGGTCTATTTCAAAATATCGTTTGGGAGTTTGAGCGCTCATGGAGTATACATAAAGTAATTCATTTGTTGCATCCCTCGGGACTAACTTTTGAATCAACTCTCCTAGAGTTGGTTCAAAAGTTAGTATCGACCTCCTTGCAATCCTTAGAAAGCCTCCTCGAAGCTCTTGTTGAACGCTGGGGACAGGTTGCAATGAAATTTAAGTTGCAAATAGTCGCTATATGCTATTTCGATCATGCTCATCATGTTGCAACAAGTTTCAGCTCTCTAGGACAATTGGTGAGGTGACAGGCTTTGGAGTTCAGAACTAGATGCTCATGTAAAGACGCAGCCGTGATGAGGCCAGTGCTTTAGAGTTGCTCGTTGCACAAAGGTTGCTTATAATTCCGACATTTTCCGTGTAGAGCAAATACAAGCGATTCTTTTTAAAATGAACATCTTTGGATCGATTGGTGCCAAGTTCATGAAATACAAGAATTCATATTTACGTTAACAAATTATACACTCACTGCAAACGTTTGCTGGGAGAGAGATGACTGTATAACTAACATTCTCTTGTAACTATATGTTCGTTATTAGGTGTCTTTTGATAGTGGCTGAATTTTACAACATTTCACTTCAATGTGACATCAACGTTCGTGAGAGTATACACTTAATCGTGTCTCTAATTTATTGCCGCATCATTTCTAACGACGTGTGGATCTTTTTTAGGTCAGAATGCGTCGGTATTGCCTGGTGATCACCTTGTTCTGGAAAGCAATGTGCTTTACGCATTGGAGCACAGCGAGGCAGCAAGTGGATCTATGGTTGTCAATGGTCCTGACGTGCCTTTGCTGCCAAATCCTGTTCTTAAAGGTTTTTCTCTTATGTTATTATCTGCTAATTTGTTGGTTTCCTTTGTTTCGCTTTGCAACTGTGTCTATATCATTTATTGGGTTGTGATTTTTGTATTAACCCATGTTTATGTCACATTGCATTTCATCAAACTTTATCAATCATGTCAATCAGGATGAACATTTAAAATGTGATTTGTTTTTTTGTGCAGGCCCTGATGTAATATCATCTTGCAGTGATCTGGAACTTAGTGCAGCTCAGTCCACGGGCTCCGGTGGTCGGAAAATGACTTTCAGATGGAGTGTGCGATTCGCAGAGAACGGTAGCATTGTTCAAACCAATTATCAAACGTCATCAAACAGGTTGACAATACAAAGTAAGGATCTAGTAGCTAACCGAGAATACACCTATACAGTATCGGTCACGAATTTCTTGAGCAGTAGCCAGCCGAAGACTGCTTCATTCAAAACAAGAAAGGCATCCAGTCCCATTCCACAGCTGTCAATAATTCCATCATCTGATCCAAGCAAAGTCACCCTGGCCAATGATTTTTTTATCACTGCAAAAGTAGCTGTAAGTTTTATCATATAGTATCATCATTTGTTTACAAATTGTTTGCTTATTTATTTTCATTTATTTTCTCGTTGGCTTTCCGTTTTGTCTTATTCGCACTTTCTGCATTTGTTGCATAATTATTCGAATTTCTTCATGTTAATCTCCATCCATCCATCCATCCATCCATCCATTTGTTCACCCATTCATCTTTTCATCCAACTGTCAATCCGTTCATCAATCTATTCATCCATCTTTTCTATCAATTCGCCGATCTATTCATGCATTCATGCATCCACATATGCATCCATCCATCCATGCATCCACCTATCCATCCATCCATCCATCCAGCTGTCTATCTATCTGTCCATGCATTTATCAATCCGTTCATCAATCTATTCATCCATCTTTTCTATCAATTCGCCGATCTATCCATGCCTCCATGCATCCACATATGCATCCATCCATCCATGCATCCACCTATCCATCCATCCATCCATCCAGCTGTCTATCTATCTGTCCATGCATTTATCAATCCGTTCATCAATCTATTCATCCATCTTTTCTATCAATTCGCCGATCTATTCATGCATTCATGCATCCACATATGCATCCATCCATCCATGCATCCACCTATCCATCCATCCATCCATCCAGCTGTCTATCTATCTGTCCATGCATTTATCAATCCGTTCATCAATCTATTCATCCATCTTTTCTATCAATTCGCCGATCTATTCATGCATTCATGCATCCACATATGCATCCATCCATCCATGCATCCACCTATCCATCCATCCATCCATCCAGCTGTCTATCTATCTGTCCATGCATTTATCAATCCGTTCATCAATCTATTCATCCATCTTTTCTATCAATTCGCCGATCTATCCATGCTTCCATGCATCCACATATGCATCCATCCATCCATGCATCCACCTATCCATCCATCCATCCATCCATCCAGCTGTCTATCTATCTGTCCATGCATTTATCAATCCGTTCATCAATCTATTCATCCATCTTTTCTATCAATTCGCCGATCTATCCATGCTTCCATGCATCCACCCATCCATCCATCAATATGTTAATTATACATCCTTCTTTCTTCGTTCATCCCCCCTTTCCACTGTTCTTCTCATTACGCCAACAATATACCAATGCCAATGTCAATCTCTTTGTTTATTAAAATCCTCTTAGGTATCACCATGCTCGAGTAACTTCACTGCTGGCTTCGCATGGTCATCAACTGATTCCTCGTTAAGCGACTCCTCCTCATTCAAGTCATCATCAAGCAAGCAAACACTGGTCATCACCAAAGGTAACTTGCTTGCAGGCAAGACATACAGCATCACTCTCAGAGCACATTGGATAGAAGACAAAAGCATAACAAGCCAGACCTCAATCACCCTGACAACGATGCTAAGGCCACTGGTTGCTGCCATTAAAGGAGGTAATTGACTAGTAATAATTTGGTTTACTTCCATGGTTGATTTGTTATTAAATTGAAGCTTCATACGTCCTATGAGGGAGCCAATGCAATTCAACACATAGGGGATTTGCTTAGTAGATAAATAATTTGGTTATAGATCAGACAAATTCATCCTGTGATTTGTAGGAAAAAATTGTAAGATAATTTTTGTACAGAGGAATTTCTATATAACCAAACATTTATAGCAACAAATAAATGTTGTTCGTTACAATGGGAACTCACGGTGTTAGGTATTAGGGTACCCTGTGTGCTGTGAAGCAGTTCAAAGGGTTAAATATTAAGCTAGTCATTATATGAGAGGTATAGTGTATGAAGGAATCAAGCAATAGGTAGGTAAGCTACAATGCACAATGCCAACTGGATGTGAATACAATGTTGCATAATTCTACTTCACGTAAATTCCCGTATAGTAGAGCCTGCCGAGTTTGCAGCCAGCTTATTATTGAAATACAATAGGTTATTGATTTTATCTTGTTTCCAGAGTAATTCTAGCCGAAAGGTTATAGTAAAGTAGGTTCTAGTATGCGGAGTTTTACTGAAATTCTACCTTACAGAACACCTACCATCCTATTTCAGGTGATTTTTCTGTTGGCAGTGATGCTGGAAATTTCAGACTCGATGCAAGAAGTTTGTCGTACGACCCAGACAACATCGCAACATCCCTGACATTCACGTGGAAATGCGTCGATAAAACAACTAATGGTAATTGCATCTCATTAACAAGGAGACAACCGCTGAGCATTGCTTCCGAGGGCATCGTTTACATAAACCCGGCAGAGCTCAAGCAACGATCTTATAAGTTTACGTAAGTTTTGCATTATCTTAGCTATACTATGTTCTAATGTACTTTTAGTGATTTTCTGTGCTTGGTGGATGACGTCATTGGACGGTATGTGATATGACAGGCAGGCGATTGGAATTATGTAATTATTATTTTTTTTTAAATTAGTGATAAGGTGCTGAAAAGTGTCTTAAAGTGATAATCAGCCTAAACTGAGTACTAGGGATAGATCTTCTCCATTAAGCAATTAAGAGCTGTATCATACCTACATACTTGTAATGCATCCTATAATGGACAATGAACTCTCTCTTGTCAGAGTGAATGTGACGTCATTTTCGACCAGTCGATGGAAAACAGCGATAGCAACTGTAACAGTCAAAGCAGGGACTATTCCTGTCGTCACTATCAATGCTGTTTCCAGCAAAATTAAGCCTAATTCCAAACTGTCAATAAGAGCCACGGTCGTTATGAGACACAGTGGAACAGTGACTTGGAGTACTGACACTTCTTTATCAGGTATGACTTTGGCAATAACCTGTTCTCATCTGCACTCACTAGAATCTGGAGTTATGTTTCACCTTGGCAACAACTCTTGCCGTATGATGATGGGCCAACATTCAGATTTTGGCACATTTGAAGTACCGTACGTCCTCGATTAAACCCCCACCCTCGAGTAAACCCCCACCCTCGCATAAGCCTCCCCCTCGAATAAACTCCCACCTCGAATAAACTCTAAATCGAAGACTTACGGTATTGTTCTTTGCTGTAGGATCAAGCTCAATGGATTTCAGCAATGCAAACAACTTCATCACGCAGCCAATGTTTACCTTCGAAGCTTCGGGAAATTCATCGGCCTATTTCGTTCTGAAGCCTGGTGTCCTCCAAGCAGGAGCAAGGTAGAAATCATGTTTTGTTTTGTCATTTCATGTAAGAAGAATATGGATGAAAATGAACGGGACCAGGGAACAGAGACAAGTATGAGACCCCAGCAAAATCGAAAATGCACAGAGACAAGTATGAGACCCCAGCAAATTTGAATTTAGAGCTTAGAACTTAGAACTTGGAACTTAAAACTTAGAATTTAGAACTTAGAATTTAGAACTTAGAAACTCAGAAGCTCAGAAACTTAGAAACTGAGAAAATTAGAACGTAGAGCCTCAGAGACAATAAAAGTGATGCCACAGAATTACTGACACATGTTGTGTATTTGCATAGGTATACACTGCGGCTAACTGCAAACGATGGAAGTAAAGATGGTTTTGGTCAAATTTCATTCGAAGTCTACGAAACTCCAACACCCGGAGATTTCACCGTAACACCGACAACAGTGGAAGCACTCAGCGATTTATCAATGACAGGTTTTAATGCATTAATCTTTTCATCCATCCCTCCATCCATCTGTTCATCCATTTATAAATCCATCCATCCATCCATCCATCCATCCATCCATCCATCCATCCATCCATCCATCCATCCATCCATCCATCCACAACTCGTGTTACCTGATGCTATTACCCTAAATAGAACTTAATAATACTAGATAATAGATATTAATACTTTTGGCAATGCAATGAAATGAAAGCACAGGTGATTGTAATAAGTAATGTATCACATTGCCAACCGAATAAGGCCTCTCATTGAGACACTGTAATGCTTGTTATCGTTCATGTTATTCATTCCTATCGATACTGCTAATAGTTCATCTGTGTTGTGAACTATTAGCGGTATCGATTACATCTGTATGGTGCTTTTGATAAAACTATCTATTTTCGCTACCATATACGTTTTACTTGGGGCTCTATATGCCAGAAGGCTATAACTGATGGTATCAAGACCAACATATCGCAAAATATTCCTCTTTCCTTTCCACTTCTAATCTTTTCCTTGCGTAGCTCATTTATATATATGATTGCATGCCATGAAGCAATCTACATTGTTTACTCTGTTGTGACAACATGTGCAAGGTATAGTTTTCATCATTATTTGTATTTACAATGCTGTTCGTTTTTACAGCACCTCTTTGGACAACCTCTTCGGACTGTCTTCCTTTGAAGTATGAATTTGGCAGCTACGATGCGCAAGGCGTTCTGTTTACATCCTATGGGTTGCTTTCCGATATCAGCTTAACCGTACCTGCTGCACTTGGCAAAGGCGCATTGCACGCATTAATTATGACCGTCAAGGTGCTTAGTGCTTGTGGAACTATGACGGAAAAGAG